>JADWOT020000008.1:2197403-2270727 GCA_036345935.2 Taenia hydatigena
ACACAAAATCAAGATTTGCCACTTACCAAGTTGGGCAGCCCCAAAGGGTTGATGATATTGCTGTTGTTGCGATAGCGACCGTTGGATGAATGAATGTTCCCGTAGGTGATGTCCAGACATGCGCACCAACATAGGCAAAAGCAGAGCTCTATGGAGAAGACAGAGCAGGGTTGAGTCGCCGCTTGAGTCCATGTGCCCGCGTACACCAACCGCCGATGCACCGCGGAGCACCGCAAACCTTCACCTCCCATCTGCTCCGAACCCATTGTACCTGAAATGTTGGAACAGTTTGTGAGACGGAAATACTTCCCACCCTCTCTTCAAGCGCAAAGCACAGACCAACAGAGGCACACTCAACCCCATGCCAACACGAGGAACCACCGCTAACCCATCCAAGCGCTACACCACACTACACGCTCACCTCGTCGATAAGCACCTAGTCAGAGAGGAAAATCCCAAGTCCTCTCGACCTTCTACCATAAATTCCCCCACCCCGTCCCCTCTCACACCTTCCTCCTCCTCCTACTTACTCCTTTTCAATCCATTCTCGTCCCCAAGGCTAAGTCGCAGTAGTAGTAGGAGCAGCGCCACCACTCATCACCTATACAGTCAGCAATAAATTAGCTGCCACTCTTCCACACCAAAAACATTCCCGTACCTTCGAAAACAAAATATGCCGCAGTTGCCACCAGTGAGCTCTGGTCCATGGCGCTTCTATTCGTCGTCGTCGTCGTCGTCGTCGTCGTCGCCATTGTAAGAGAGCGTCAACTTCACCCTTTCACACACAAGAACGACAGGCCTCCCCTAGCCTTTCCTCTCCCTCTCCGTCACCCACCCAACCAACCACCCATGTCCCGCAAAGACAAAGAGATGCAGACATAGTAGCAATGGTAGTCCGTGTCGTCCATGCCCACCGGCATCTGCATCGCACAACCCAGACCGAGACGCCACCGCCATCGCCGCCGCGAATCATTCCACACAATCACCAAATGCTACTTCACTATCAACGCAGTAAGTTTGTAGCATCTGCAAAGTAAAAAAACCAAACAATGTAGAGACCGATGTGAAAGCGGATAAAGAACATGGATAACAAGACTTATAAATATGATGAACACTAGCAAGAAAATAATGAACGACGTTAAAACTCCTCTCAACAAAATCTACCCTCATTAGAAAGCGAACTAATTACAAATTACTAAAACAATCTTACTTTATCGCTCAAAGTGCCGTACAGCAAATAGGTGGACGTGAGTAGGCACTGCAGTTGGAAAACAAAACGTCCCAACAGTCACATTATGAGGCTTTTGCGTTCACTTTACCCAAATCACAAGTCTCTTCATCCAATTCGACCGCATTAATCAAAACTCATTCTTAATAAAATAACTAACCACTTGGAAACAGCCAAAACAATCCTACTTAGTCGCAAGAAGGATTGTGTAGTGAAAAAATCAACGCGATTAGGCAATGAAAATGGGAAACAAAAAGTCTTGACAGCAACTGCAGCTACTTTTGAAATGATTGGCCTGACATAAAAAGTGATAGAGAAAGAAAAAATGTAAGTACAAACGTATGCATGTGATGGGTGTTTAGTCGCAAGAAAGCACCAAGCAAGCAATTGCCAAGCACTCGGTAAGGTTATAACCCCTCCCAACGAAATTGCGCCTCAATAATCAAATTCCAACGTCAGTAAAAAGGCACACAACCTCACAAACTGCATAAACAGTCATAATGTATCACTTATAGTGCTATATAGCACAAATTGCACCCCAGTAAACGTCTTAACAGTCACACTAAGAGGTCCTTGCGTTTACTGCAGCAAGTACGTGTGCCAAAGAGGAAAATCGACACTCAAAGCACCAATTAACAACGAAACCACTAAAACTAACAAAAATGTACTAAATACTTACGAGACATCCAACTTCTGACAGCGAATAGAAGTCCATAAATCCGAAACAACGGTCACCCAGACGTGCAGAACTTACGCGAGCCGTATACGAATCCGACAAATCATTTCAAAGTTCGTTCGGTAAAACAAACAAACTTCTGATTTTTATGTATTTTTGAAATGCAACAATTGTCACAGACTTTTCCAAATTTGTAATGCACACAATGCTAAAATAACACAAGCATAGGTAAAACAATTTTCAAGCTGCGCACAAGTGAGATCAAAAGTAGTTATTATTAGTAATTTATTTATGCATATATGCTATATTTTAAGGTGTAAAGGTGCAAAACATTAGTAGTTTTGATAGTGGTTTGTTATTTGTTGTTTGTTTGTTAACTACTTACCAGCCTGCCCGCCCGCCCGCCTGAGTTAATTACTACCACTAGACGGCGTGTGGGAGTGGCCCAGATTTGGGTCTCTCCGCTGACTCATCCGCCTTAGCTGCTAGTCGGGCGAGCCGTCGGTCAGTCGATGGGTCGCTGGATGGATCAATGAATCGATGAGACCACCAACTGTTGTGCTCTCATTGTGTGCACCGGTTATTACCAGGGCAAATTTAGCACACAAATTACAAAGGCTAATCCCCTCTTCCTCCTCCCTGCCGTCACATAGCGCCGTTCTCCTACATTCACACCATCCGCTAGATGATGGGTTCTGTCTGTCTCACTTCCCCATTTAATACTAGTAATGACGATAACAATGTCAGTAGAGTTAGGGCTCTCACCAAAGAAAAGAGATTCTTCCTCCGATTTCAACAACAAAGCGAATGGGGAAACAATGCTTAAAACAGGGGCTAACACTAGATCAGTGGATGCGTGTGTGTATTCACGTCTTCCTCTTCCCTCCTCACCCACTAGTGGGACCGCTGGGCAGATAAAAAGTACACAGTGTACACAAAGACTGTGGACACATCATCACCACAATCACGTGAGAGAATTGCAAAAAAATGGCCCAGTGTCCAGACCTCTTGTAAGGCGGCGAGCAGCAACGTCCAGTTGCCAAATTAAGATGCTGAAGGGGGCGGGAGGAGGAGTGAGGAACAACCCAAGTGGACTCATCACCTGAGTCTGCCATACCGACTTGGACACTGTTTTTCCTACTCAAAACAAAACATCCCCCCACCCGCATTACCACCTCACTGACCACTTACTCAGCAGGGACAACACTCAAAGCCGGTTGATATGAGGACGACCGTACACACAAAGCCCCCAAACACGACCACCTAAAACAACAGACAAGCCAGTTCAGTGATAAGCTAGCGTAAGACCCTTCGCTCCCTTTCCAACCACTGGTGGTGACAGTAGTAGTAGCACTGTTCAAAAATCAACAGACTGCTGCAGTCCACAACCCCAGTAAGCGAAGCCACCGCAGTGGACAATAACGATGGCCAGCGAAGTGGCACTGTGATGTAAAACCTCGCTTATGACTTATTTACATCAACAAACAGACCACAGGAAGCACTAGGAAAGGAGAAACCCCAATTAAGGCATAACCAGTTCCTCGTCATCAAACCGCTATCACCCAGCGCAGATACTAAATACCGCATCCCGCAACAATATCAGTCACATCACACCAAAGTGGATTAGTGGAGAAAAGATGCAGTGCATTGAAAACAACAATGCATGCATAAATAGGCACAACCAAAATTTACCCGCTTCCTCCTTCTCCTTGTTCACCAACGTGCGCACAATCCCCGTCCGCATCGGCGAATGAGTCCTCCTCCTCCCAGCCTCATGGCACACTAAAATACAGCTAGTGCCCTCACATAGTAGAAGACAAATCAGGCAATAAGAACAAAGCATGTAAAGAAACAATCCAGCTAGGCATCCACAAAGTTAAAGAAAACCAAGACGTATTTATAGAACGACCTCAAATGAAGAGTTCCTGCCCAACGTTCATTGCTAGTAAGGTTGAATAAAACTGATATTAAAACTAATTTTGTTTTGCACCTTTACACCTTAAAATATAGCATATATGCATAAATAAATTACTAATAATAACTACTTTTGATCTCACGTGTGCGCAGCTTGTAAATTGTTTTACCTATGCTTTTGTTTTTTTAGCCTTGTGTGCATTACAAATTTGGAAAAGTTTGTAACAATTGTTGCATTTCAAAAATACATAAAAATCAGAAGTTTGTTTGTTTTACCGAACGAACTTTGAAATGATTTGTCGGATTCGTATACGGCTCGCGTAAGTTCTGCACGTCTGGGTGACCGTTGTTTCGGATTTATGGACTTCTATTCGCTGTCAGAAGTTGGATGTCTCGTAAGTATTTAGTACATTTTTGTTAGTTTTAGTGGTTTCGTTGTTAATTGGTGCTTTGAGTGTCGATTTTCCTCTTTGGCACACGTACTTGCTGCAGTAAACGCAAGGACCTCTTAGTGTGACTGTTTAGACGTTTACTGGGGTGCAATTTGTGCTATATAGCACTATAAGTGATACATTATGCCTGTTTATGCAGTTTGTGAGGTTGTGTGCCTTTTTGCTGACGTTGGAATTTGATTATTGAGGCGCAATTTCGTTGGGAGGGGTTATAACCTTACCGAGTGCTTGGTAATTGCTTGCTTGGTGCTTTCTTGCGACTAAACACCCATCACATGCATACGTTTGTACTTACATTTTTTCTTTCTCTATCACTTTTTATGTCAGGCCAATCATTTCAAAAGTAGCTGCAGTTGCTGTCAAGACTTTTTGTTTCCCATTTTCATTGCCTAATCGCGTTGATTTTTTCACTACACAATCCTTCTTGCGACTAAGTAGGATTGTTTTGGCTGTTTCCAAGTGGTTAGTTATTTTATTAAGAATGAGTTTTGATTAATGCGGTCGAATTGGATGAAGAGACTTGTGATTTGGGTAAAGTGAACGCAAAAGCCTCATAATGTGACTGTTGGGACGTTTTGTTTTCCAACTGCAGTGCCTACTCACGTCGACCTATTTGCTGTACGGCACTTTGAGCGATAAAGTAAGATTGTTTTAGTAATTTGTAATTAGTTTGCTTTCTAATGAGGGTAGATTTTGTTGAGAGGAGTTTTAACGTCGTTCATTATTTTCTTGCTAGTGTTCATCATATTTATAAGTTTTGTTATCCATGTTCTTTTTCCGCTTTCACATCGGTCTCTACATTGTTTGGTTTTTTTTACTTTGCAGATGCTACAAACTTACTGCGTTGATAGTGAAGTAGCATTTGGTGATTGTGTGGAATGATTCGCGGCGGCGATGGCGGTGGCGTCTCGGTCTGGGTTGTGCGATGCAGATGCCGGTGGGCATGGACGACACGGACTACTATTGCTACTATGTCTGCATCTCTTTGTCTTTGCGGGACATGGGTGGTTGGTTGGGTGGGTGACGGAGAGGGAGAGGAAAGGCTAGGGGAGGCCTGTCGTTCTTGTGTGTGAAGGAGTGAAGTTGACGCTCTCTTACAATGGCGGCGACGACGACGACGACGACGAATGGAAGCGCCATGGACCAGAGCTCACTGGTGGCAACTGCGGCATATTTTGTTTTCGAAGGTACGGGAATGTTTTTGGTGTGGAAGAGTGGCAGCTAATTTATTGCTGACTGTATAGGTGATGAGTGGTGGCGCTGCTCCCACTACTACTGCGACTTAGCTTTGGGGACGAGAATGGATTGAAAAGGAGTAAGTAGGAGGAGGAGGAGGGTGTGAGAGGGGACGGGGTGGGGGAATTTATGGTGGGAGGTCGAGAGGACTTGGGGTTTTCCTTTCTGACTAGGTGCTTATCGACGAGGTGAGCGTGTAGTGTGGTGTAGTGCTTGGATGGATTAGCGGTGTTTCCTCGTGTTGGCATGGGGTTGAGTGTGCCTCTGTTGGTCTGTGCTTTGCGCTTGAAGAGAGGGTGGGAAGTATTTCCGTCTCAAAAACTGTTTTAACATTTCAGGTACAATGGGTTCGGAGCATATGGGAGGTGAAGGTTTGCGGTGCTCCGCGGTGCATCGACGGTTGGTGTGCGCGGGCACATGGACTCAAGCGGCGACTCAACCCTGCTCTGTCTTCTCCATAGAGCTCTGCTTTTGCCTATGTTGGTGCGCATGTCTGGACATCACCGACGGGAACATTCATTCATCCAACGGTCGCTATCGCAACAACAGCAATATCATCAACCCTTTGGGGCTGCCCAACTTGGTAAGTGGCAAATCTTGATTTTGTGTATCAGACATGACCTGGGTTTGGTTTTGCACTAGTCATTAAAAAGGTTTGGATGCATTCAAAGGTGTGGATTTTATTCTTATCAACTGTAACCACGGAGGGACGAATGCTGGTTTCTCACAAATGCGAAAGCCTAATTTGGCGTTCGAAAAAGGCGGGTCGGTAATCACTTTTGGTAGACTGTGGCCTTCACTTCAAAAAGTCGGTGGATGAGGAAGTGTAGCGGTTAGGTGTTGTTCGGAGCGATGGAAAATCGCCACTTGGAAATGCTTTTCTTGGGGCTATATGCGTTCGTTTATGTAGAGTTGTGGATACATATTTTCACAGGTTCGGTATTAGCCCTCGTCTGTTTCTAGCCCAGGAATGAGTCGAATTGAGTGAGGGAGGTACTTGATGCAGTTGTTCAACAATCTCTCACCATTCAAATGTTTGCGTCAAATGAATGGCCCTTTTTGTTGTTGAATCTGCGCTGATACAATTGACGGATTTCTATCATGTAACAACGGTAGGTGTTAAATTGGTCTAATGATGCATAGGTAGTCGTGAGGCGAGTATGTTAATGAAGTCATTTTCTTAAACCCGTGAATGCACAAACTTTAAATTAACCGAATTTGTAGGCCATTGAATTCAAATGTTGGATGGGTGGTGACGCTTGGATGGTAAAAATTAGAGTGGGCAGCTTGATTTGCCGCCTCCTGCATGTTCAAGTCCTTCCAATGCTCCCTTCATCATCGGGTGTGAATAGTCAGCCAACTGCTCAAAGCAGTCGTGTTCGGTGATAAAGTTTTAAGACCGACGGTTGCGCAGTGGTGCCACTCATTGTCATCACTGTAAGCAGAACGTAAATAGGAAGTTGAAGGGCGGAGATGGAGGAGTGTTGGTGGTTGAAATGACAGAAGTATTTTGTTGCTTAACTTGGTAGTGATTGTTGCTGCTAAATTGTAAAAGCACCCTTTACTATGGACGCGAAGACTAATCGTGACAAGAGACTACTTCCTGCCAACTTGGAATGGAATGGAGTTAGTGGAGTAGGCAGACACTGCTCTTACATTCTACGATGATGGAGAGGGCTATTGAGTCGCTAGACTGGTGTTTATGGTAAGTGTCTGCTCTGATTTGACACCTCCTGGTTCGCTTGCGTGTGCAAGAGCATGCGATTTTCAAATCCCGTCTTATTGATTCGCCCTTAGTTAACCAATGAGGCAAGTCAGCAGGCGAGCGCGGAGGTAATCAATTTGACCGTCAATCGATGCGCTAAGTTTGAATTGCCGTTTGAGCTGCGACAATCTTGCTGAACGTTGTGCGCCCAATGACTATGAACGACAACATTGTGGAAGTGCTTGCAGCACTGGAGATGCAGCGGCGAATACTCGCCCTCATCTGCTTCCTTTTCGCCTATTATCAGTGGATTGGCATTCATCGCCGAGGCCTGTGGGCTAGGCAATGGGGAATTGCACTTGGTAGGGTTCACTTTGTGGCTTCTTAGGTGCCCACAAAAGGAAGACGAGTTGTCAATCTTATTGGTGCGTCTGATTTACTCCCCTTGTAGGAGATTACTCACCGTGCTCATGGTTGAATCAAAGTCAGTCAATTTTACTCTTGCTGCCGTCACTGGCACGGACGTGGACGACGATGTTGATGCCGTCGTTAAGCGGGCCGATTTTGAGTGCTCTGCCACCACTGGAGAGTGCAGCATCACCCACTCGATGTAGGTCATTGCACTGAAGTGAATTCGTACCTTCCACTTCTGCCTCATTGCCGAGTTCTACAACGGCCTGGCCTTTCGTTTTTACTTGAACAGTAACAGTGAACGTGGAGTTAGAGTCGGTAAAGCATGAAGAGGACGAGCGGAGTTCGTCAGCAGCATTGGAAGAGGGAGACGTCGAGGATGAAGAGACGATTGAAGAGTTTTTTACGGTGGGGGCACTGGCACGTGACCGTAGAGCTGAAGAAGTTATAAATGGCTTCCACATCATTCTTATTACCGGCGTCTGGCCTGGGTCTGCAGACACTACGGAGAGCACTTCAAGTTTGTCCTCCATTGACACGGACAATTGGCGCAGGGATAGAGAGCGCCCAGCGTTGCTGGAGCTGTCGGCGCCGCAGAAGTCGCGGTCTTCGGTGGGTTGCGCACATGTATTCAATTAAACTGCACAAAGCCAAAGAGAATAATGTAGCTAATGACCGCCTGCATTTGTATCATTTTAGTGGTGCAAGCGTCTGCGAAGACGGTTAAAGAGAGCGTTTTGTTGTTGCGTTTCCCCTGTTTGTGAATAGAATATTTATTGCCATAATTACAGTTAATCGTTTGTTGCTCGACTACGTTTTGTCATTTCTGAGTGTGATGTGAATGACGGTGCGATGGATTGGTGGTGTGAGACAGAGTTAATGCGTCTGCAGGCAGAGATGAGTGGAACTGGCAGACAGATATGCTGAGAGACGGGCTGAGTGTAGGTGCTGCAAGTATGTCAGTTGGGACTGGTGTAGTGAAATAGGCATGGGCATAATTAATGAGCTGAAATGGTTGGCTATACCGAATTCGTAAAGCAGTTGTGCTAAGTTGTTTGAGTTCAACAGACGTTCCGTTGATCATTCTGTAGGAATCGCCTGTTACAGACTGCAGCTTTTGAAGAAGTGGGGAGTACCAGATTAGGCTTTAGTTCTTTCACTCATTTGCTGACTCAGTATCTTCTTTGATTTAAATTTGTTTATGGTTTGGTTGGGTTAATGCACATCGTGGGATCATGCAAAACCTCACAAACCGACCGATTTTGACACACTGCTCTGTCTGAATTTGATGTGTTAGTCTCAGCTCATATTGTCATCTCGTCACTCTTCCCAGCGTTGCTTGATTTGTTTATTCCATGCCGTGTAGCACTTTTCTGTGCAAACAGTAATCTCTTGTGCGGCGGAAGCATTAAGCCCTCCTCCTCCTGCTGCTGCTGTCGCCTGCGTCGCGCCACCAGCACTTCATCTTCACGTAAAAGCAATGGCAGTAGTAGAAGTTGGCCTATTCCTTCCATTTGTTGCGCAGCCACAGCAGTCACTAAAACTCGTAGCTGTTGCTGCCAGCCAGTGTTGATGCAATCGGATGGCTGAAGATGACCGGAGTCCCTAGAATGAGCTTAATGCAAATGTCAGGCGGATGCGCTCTGATGCTACCGACATCCAGTCATCAGCATCATCACGAGGTGATACAGATAATCATGTACCAACTGTTGTGCACGCGTTGTGTGCACTGGTTATTACCAGGGCAAATTTAGCACACAAATTACGAAGGCTAATCCCCTCTTCCTCCTGCCTGCCGTCACAGCGCCTTTCTCCTACATTCACACCATCTGTCTGTCTCACTTCCCCATTTAATACTAGTAATGACGATAACAATGTCAGTAGAGTTAGGGCTCTCACCAAAGAAAAGAGATTCTTCCTCCGATTTCAACAACAAAGCGAATGGGGAAACAATGCTTAAAACAGGGGCTAACACTAGATCAGTGGATGCGTGTGTGTATTCACGTCTTCCTCTTCCCTCCTCACCCACTAGTGGGACCGCTGGGCAGATAAAATGTACACAGTGTACACAAAGACTGTGGACACATCATCACCACAATCACGTGAGAGAATTGCAAAAAAATGGCCCAGTGTCCAGACCTCTTGTAAGGCGGCGAGCAGCAACGTCCAGTTGCCAAATTAAGATGCTGAAGGGGGCGGGAGGAGGAGTGAGGAACAACCCAAGTGGACTCATCACCTGAGTCTGCCATACCGACTTGGACACTGTTTCTCCTACTCAAAACAAAACAAAACATCCCCCCCACCCGCATTACCACCTCACTGACCACTTACTCAGCGGGGACAACACTCAAAGCTGGTCGATATGAGGACGACCGTACACACAAAGCCCCCAAACACGACCACCTAAAACAACAGTCAAGCCAGTTCAGTGATAAGTTAGCGTGAGACCCTTCGCTCCCTTCCCAACAGAAACCGAAACAACCACCGGTGGTAACAGTAGTAGTAGCACTGTTCAAAAATTAACGGACTGCTGCAGTCCGCGACCCCAGTAGACGAAGCCACGCCAGCGGACAATGACGATGACCAGCGAAGTGGCACAGTGATGTAAAACCTCGCTTATGACTTATTTACACCAACAAGCAGACCACAAAATGCACTAGGAAAGGAGAAACCCCAATTAAGGCATAACCAGTTCCTCGTCATCAAACCGCTATCCCACAACAATATCAGTCACATCACATCAAAGTGGATTAGTGGAGAAAAGGTGCAGTGCATAAATAGGCACGACCAAAATTTATCCGCTTCCTCCTTCTCCTTGTTCACCAACGTGCGCACAATCCTCGTCCGCATCGGCGAATGAGTCCTCCTCCTCCCAGCCTCATGGCACACTAAAATACAGCTAGTGCCCTCACATAGTAGAAGACAAATCAGGCAATAAGAACAAAGCATGTAAAGAAACAATCCAGCTAGGCATCCACAAAGTTAAAGAAAACCAAGACGTATTTATAGAACGACCTGAAATGAAGAGTTCCACCCCAACGTTCATTGCTAGTGAGGTTGAATAAAACGACATTACACAGTAAAGCGCCCATATTGCAATCAATTTCGCAGTGCTTTCTCACTTCCTATATGCACATAGAGCCCCACTAGCAAAAACCACGCCAGTCATGAAAACGGTGATAACACAATGCCGAGAGTCAATGTACTAGAAGCAAATCTAGTGGCTATCAAAACAACGAAAGCAAACACAAATAGAACAGTACATTGAGTGATTAACCGCACCAAACTAAAACAACGCATTAAATTAAAACGTGTTAAGAAAGATGCCTGGATTAAAGACCCATCATTCGACGTGGTAAACTCTCTACGACTAATACGAAAAGAGCATAGCGAGCATAACGGACAGGACGAATACCCTGTCAGAGACAATAAATGACCAGGAAATCCTTACCATCATATCCAACGTTTACAGTGCAGACCAAATTTGTTCACCACTAAAAGGATGCAACTTCGCATGGAATACACAAGTCAAGGGCTAAAGAGCACACTTTGACGAGGCGAACAGGAGCAGCATGGAAGAACTCTCAGTTTATCAGCCACAAAACATTGACAATAACCCACGTTCTACATCCGGTTAAAGGCCCAACAGCTACCAGAACGCAGACACAGCACCCCTACTACCCCGTTCGGAGAACTGCAGCGCAACCAATGACCTTGAAGGCGAACGGATAGAAAAAGAAGGGAAGAAAAATAAAAATTAGGCTAAAAAACGAAAGATACACAAAATTCTAAAAAGTTACAAAAGTTACAAGAACATTTAAAATTGCGGAAAATTTTTCAAAAAACATACGAGGTTTTATAAAAAAGGAAACGCTAACTTAAAAACGAATCATCAAAGATGAGCGGAAATCGTACATGGAGCGCACTAAAATGCATCAAAAGACTGCTATAAAGTAATCTAAATTTAATCTAAACGAAAAATCAAAAAGGAATCCCACAAAGGAAGGACTCAAATAGATACAAGGACAATCCAAGCGAGAAAAGTCGATAAATTCGCTACAAAAAACACCCACTGACCTTAGGAGAGGGGCGAATCGATATGGAGGCCACGGAAATGACGTCACATGACCTTTAAGGCGGGATTTATCGATCACTTCGCGATAAAAGCACACACCGTGACATTGGGAGAGGGGGAGATCGATATGCAGGCCACGGAAGTGACATCACATGACCTTGAAGCCTGAGTTTATCGATTAACGTTGACTTTGGTATGAATTGGCGTTATTAAAATTCTTTAATTATCAATTATTTTGTCTTTGTGTTCAATTGAACTCATTCGACTGCCCTTGATATCGATTTTTCTGTTTTAAGTTTGTTTCGGTTGAGAATCGGCGCGCATCTCGATGAACGTTGACATTGGGGTCAAATGGCCTCATAGGACGGCCTTTGCTATCGATCTTAGTCGATCTTATGTCCATGTGAGTGGAGGATCTGAGCCAGATATTGACTCTCGTCGACTTTAAGGTCACGTGATAAAAAAATCGGGAGCAGTTATTGAATAACTTTGGTGTTATTTAAAAATTACGCCATTCGACGGCCCTGGATATCGATTAACGTCGACTTTAAGGTCGGATGACGTCATTTGATGCCCCTAGAGATTGATTTTATTCAACTTGAAGGCCACGTGAACCCATGCATTTAAATGCAAAAATCGTAACAGGAGTCATTCGCATACCAACGAGGGTACGTTACCGCACAAAACAGTCATCATCATAATTGCGGAATCCGTAAACAGACAGTTACTTGATGTAAAGTCAACAAATCCAAATGACACCGTATAGTTGTATGACATTCGTAGCCTGAGCACAAAAGGCAAAGTGGTTGGAATGCAGAGATCAGTAAAATACGGCGAAATGGAAAATATGAGTGAATTAATGGCCTTTCGTCACTTACTCAAACTGCTGCGATGCGGGAAGGTCGGCCAACCTCCACACGTAATTTACGAGGTCACATCGATTTCATGCAGCTCGTCGTGTCAACTAGTGTCGTCCTCCTACCACGCGAATACGGACGCCAACGAAACGAATTAGTCGGACTAGCTGCGCACATTATAGCTGAAAAGGAATGACAATTTGCAAGGAAGCTCAACATGAAGTGAACAGATCCGCCAAGACTACGGCTGTGTTGCCGAGGGTGGCTGTGGCTATCTCAAAATAGAGGAAGAACCGTTTACAGCAACGACCGCACCAATGCATGAAAGGGTAGGATTAATAATCATTTGTCAACTTTGGTCGTCATATTGAGCAAGACAGTGTTGTCGAATGGGACCTAGGCCATCAAATGCGTTAAGTGCCCCAGCATGATCGACCTCACACCTCGTACTGATAGAGTCGCGCAGAATAGCAATGACGATTCATCACATCAATGTATTTGATTGATTTGGCACTTCAAAAAGAGGCTCAACGTTGTGCCTCTTCAGTGATGATGTTGATCTTCTCTCCACTGCTTCCAATTCTCCTCTTCTTTCCATTACGCCATAAATGGTACCCTGTACTCTATGTTGAGTGGTTCAAAACTTGCAAAATGTACTTCACATTGGTCGCCAGATTTCGTGGCAAGTGCAATCGCACCTTTATTTCCACATGTGTTCATGTAGTTTGGCGCAGAGAAAATGGATATTAGATGGTCGTGGATAATTTGGAAACCACCCGGCATGTATAGATGACCTCGAAAAACCACTTCCATTGTGTACTTGTGGCGAAATGCGTCTATGACATCGTAGCCAAACCTGTAGCTGCATCCCCTCGGGCTGAGTCGCCAGCCGACCGGTGGAGGATTGCTCTCTGGCAATGGGTCGGACCAAAGCAGATCACACATCAATCCATGAGTGGGCACATCCACGGGTCTAGGTATTGCGTTGATGGCAGCTCGAAGATCTGTCACATCGAATGCCATGAGAAGCCATGAGATGCCTCCATGTGTGCAAAAGTTATCTGCTCTAGAATTGCCGCGATGGGCATATGATTGAAAGCATTGATGAAGTTATTGAGCACTCTTCGTTCATTGTAGCGTAGTTGGATCTCCCTTTGAAAGCCGTTAGATGCGCACATCCTCTCACATTCGTGATTGCCTTGCAACAAGTAAATTTTGTCGGGATATTTTAATTTGTAGGCGAAAAGGAGGGTGACAGTTTCAACTGATTGTGGACCACGATCAACGTAGTCACCAAGGCAAAGATATCGCCTCCTGGGAGGAAAACCAGTTCTGTGGAATATTTCTAGCAAATCCAAGAACTGTCCGTAAACATCGCCAACTACGTTGATGGGACATTCATCGGCTCTCTCCTAAATACTTTCACGACATTGGAGCACACCACCTCTATATGCTCCCTTTCCACATTCATATAAGTGCCTGCATCGTTCCTACCACCACGAAGCCTGATGATTAGCCAATCCAGCAGATTGTTTAATTGGCCTGCAGCAATATCATCAGTTTGATCTTGGGGCAGCCTCGCCATCACTGCTGTCGCCTCGCACGTGCTACCCACTGCACCAGCCTTGTTGACGAATTGATTAGATCACGTGAATGTCATGCGGCTACAAGTCCGTACGAATTCACAACAGTCATAGCTTTTTTTTCCTAAAGCCTGGCTGCAACGTGAAGACGCAAATTACTGTTATGCGGAGAGAAGCGTCACTAGTGGTGGGTGGTGGGAAGGTCCGCTAACCTCCACACGTAATCCACGTGGTCACATCGAGTTCATGCAGCTTGTCGGGTCAACTAGTGTCGTCCTCCTACCACGAGGATGCGGACGCCAAAAAAACTAATTGTTCTCAGTGGCTGCATAAGTTAAAACTGAAAAGGAATGGCAATTTGCAGGGGAGCTCAACATGGATCCCAACAGATCCGCCAAGACTACGGCTGTGTTGCCGAGGCAGGCAGTCAAACACACATATACATTTACTCAGAATCGCGGCTTAATCTGCACATTTGCAGACCAAATGAAGAGTGGACGGCGACATGGTACATGGAAGGGACTCAGCTGCTTGCCTTCTTTTGCTTGTAGGTCACTTGGAATGTCGTCATGGCCAGATGTCACTCACTTTGCACCAAAAGGACAATCTGAACTACAACACGTCGTTTGTCAATCCTCTTACGCCACAACAACTGCACTGATTCGGATTGCTGGGAAAGCAGCGACAACTGGGCACAAAGTGAGCACTCTGAAGTGCCAAAGCTTCTAGCTCACGTGTAAGTACTGATAAGCAGGCAGAATAGCTACATTTCTTAAAAGCAGTGTGGGAATACGCAACCAAATCATACAAAATACAAATTTAAGAAAAGGAGAAATGAAACACTGACACCGCGAGTGTGTCAATTCATGCATAACGACGTCTGAATGGTGGGAGGAAGAGGAGTGGGAGTTATGGAAGAGGCAGACCACGTGAATGCAGAAGTGAACGCAAGGCATCGAAATGCAGCCGAACCGTTGCTTAAGTAATAAATAAGTGCCACATTAATTGATTAAAATAACAACCGCAGCTGGGTTGTTCAAGTGCTACGATGACGACGACGACGGCGTCGACGGTGCAGCAACCAGGCAGAATGTAGGCACCCAGTGCAGTTGCGAAGTGACATTATCGCTTTCTTTTCCAAATACTACTAATATGTGCGTTAGCAACTGACAAATGTCCCCTCTTTCCTTACTGGCTCACTACCAGTGTCAGATATGTGCCGCCACAGCCATCACCACCACCTCCTCCTTATCTGGCTGCCACCGCTGCAGCCGCCACCTCCGCTAGAACCCAAACCAAGCCCCGGCCACCGAGTTGGTAAAGCACCACCTACCGAGCACCATTTCAGTAGCATTGACATCCTACCTCAAGATTCAAACGTCGAAAATGGCAGAGTGACGCGTGGAATGACGCACTTTTCACTGTATGTGCCCTCCTCCACCTCCCATCTTCTTCTCTTGCTCCTTTTTCTCCTTCACAGACAGCCCAACACCCCTTTCAATCAACTTCTACACCGTTTGTTTGCGCATACCCCACGAATTACTCACAGTCATGAGGCCACATCACAAAGTAGTCCAGCAAGCACCACCCCAATCGCAGTGAATCCCTGCTGTCAGAGGTAACACCACACCCAACAGCAGTGCCTGTTTCGCCTAAGCAATGACGCTAACTGCATCTAGTTCTTTAACCCATCAATCTCTCCTCCTCCTCCTCCACCTCCTCCTCAAATACCACAAAACACAACTGTACTTCACCACCTTCACTGCTTTAAGTACATAGGATATTCTTGCTAACCATGACTTGGTGGTATGAAACACATGCCACACGCGTATGTCCAACGTAACAAGAAGAGTGATTCCAGTAAAACGCGCTATAAACGCACCTTTAGCTGGTTCAATTAACTTGTGAAAGTACAAACGCATTGGCAAACGCCATATTCCTGGAGGAGAATAACTAAATTAATCCATCCTGTGCATGGAACTACTACAATAACATCATGAATGGACACACAAAATAACCAGCATCTATGTTCCTACCTTGTCTTCGACTTTGGCAGCTCTTCCGCTTCCATTGTGATGGCGCCGAATCGGTGGTCCTTCTCAGGCATTCATCCATACTTCCATTCATCCACTATGGACATGTCACAAACAAACGTAATCCACTCTTAACACTGCCCTGAGTTGCGAATGGCAAGGCATTCATTTCTTAGCAATCGTTGGCCCACATTAATTAGTAAAACTATCCATTCGGATGAGAAGAGAAGCAAAACAACGCAACACGCAGCAGAATGCACAAGCCAGTCATTCATTTGCGACCTTAAATGACCTTAGTAACGTAGATATTATAATTATGAAAAGTCGCCAAAAAACAATTAAATTCAGCATAGGACCGGCTAATTTATTCAAAAATGCTTTTTGATGCACTTTGAACCATCAACGTTGCACGAAATACATACTTAAAAAATATTAAATTTTCTAACTACTTTAGGCAAACAAATGACAAATTGCTTTTAAAACTACTTTTGTTTTGCACTTTACACCTTAAAATGTATCATGTATGCGTAAGTAAATTATTAATAATGGCTACTATTTATCTCACGTGTGCGCAGCTTGTAAACTGTTTCACCTATGGTTTTGCATTTAAACTTTGTGCGCAAAACAAATTTGAAAAAGTTTGTAACAATTGTTGCATTCTCAAAAATACATAAAAATTAAAAGTTTGTTCGTTTTACCGAACGAACCTTGAAATGATTGGTCAGATTCGTGTGCGGCTGGCGTAAGTGCTGCACGTTTTGGTGACCGTTGTTTCGGATTTATTGACTTCTATTCGCTGTCAGAATTTGGATGTCTCGTAAGTATTTAGTACATTTTTGTTAGTTTTAGTGGTTTTGTTGTTAATTGGTGCTTTGAGTGTCGATTTTCCTCTTTCGCACACGTACTTGCTGCAGTAAACGCAAGGACCCCTTAGTGTGACTGTTAAGACGTTTACTAGGGTGCAATTTGTGCTATATAGCACTATAAGTGATACATTATGCCTGTTTATGCAGTTTGTGAGGTTGTGTGCCTTTTTGCTGACGTTGGAATTTGATTATTGAGGCGCAATTTCGTTGGGAGGGGTTATAACCTTACCGAGTGCTTGGTAATTGCTTGCTTGGTGCTTTCTTGCGACTAAACACCCATCACATGCATACGTTTGTACTTACACTTTTTCTTTCCCCATCACTTTTTATGTCAGGCTAATCATTTCAAAAGTAGCTGCAGTTGCTGTCAAGACTTTTTGTTTCCCATTTTCATTGCCTAATCGCGTTGATTTTTTCACTACACAATCCTTCTTGCGATTAAGTAGGATTGTTTTGGCTGTTTCCAAGTGGTTAGTTATTTTATTAAGAATGAGTTTTGATTAATGCGGTCGAATTGGATGAAGAGACTTGTGATTTGGGTAAAGTGAACGCAAAAGCCTCATAATGTGACTGTTGGGATGTTTTGTTTTCCAACTGCAGTGCCTACTCACGTCCACCTATTTGCTGTACGGCACTTTGAGCGATTAAGTAAGATTGTTTTAGTAATTTGTAATTAGTTTGCTTTCTAATGAGGGTAGATTTTGTTGAGAGGAGTTTTAACGTCGTTCATTATTTTCTTGCTAGTATTCATCATATTTATGAATCTTGTTATCCATGTTCTTTTTCCGCTTTCACATCGGCCTCTACATTGTTTGGTTTTTTTTGCTTTGCAGATGCTACAAACTTACTCCGGTGATGGTGAAGTAGCATTTGGTGATTGTGTGGAGTGATTCGCGGCAACGGCGACGACGGTGGCGGTGATGGCGGTGGCGGTGGCGGTGGCGTCTCGGTCTGGGTTGTGCGATGCAGATGCCGGTGGGCATGGACGACACGGACTACTATTGCTACTATGTCAGCATCCCTTTGTCTTTGCGGGACATGGGTGGTTGGGTGGGTGGTGGAGAGGGAGGCAAAAGGCTAGGGGAGGCCTGTCGTTCTTATGTGTGAAAGGGTGAAGTTGACGCTCTCTTACAATGGCGGCGACGACGACGACGACGACGAATAGAAGCGCTATGGGCCAGAGCTCACTGGTGGAAACTGTGGCATATTTTGCTTTCGAAGGTACGAGAATGTTTTTGGTGTGGGAGAGTGGCAGCTAATTTATTGCTGACTGTATAGGTGATGAGTGGTGGCGCTGCTCCCACTACTACTGCGACTTAGCCTTGAGGACAAGAATGGATTGCGAAGGAGTAAGTAGGAGGAGGAGGGCGTGGGAGGGGACGGGGTGGGGGAATTTAGGGTAGGAGGTCGAGACGACTTGGGATTTCTCTCTCTGAGTAAATGCTTATCGACGGGTGGGCGTGTAGTGTGGTGTAGTGCTTGGATGGATCAGTGGTGGTTCCTCGTGTTGGCATGGGGTTGAGTGTGCCTCTGTTGGTCTGTGCTTTGCGCTTGAAGAGAGGTTGGGAGAGTATCTCCGTTTTAAAATCTCTTCCAACATTCCAGGTACAATGGGAGGTGGAGGGTCGCGGCACTCCACGACACATCGGTGGTTAGTGTACGCGGCCGCATCGACTCAAGTGGCGACTCAATCCTGCTCTACCTCTTCCATGGGGCTCTGCTTCTGCCTGTGGTGGTGCGTATGCCTGGACGTCGCCGACGGGGACGTTCATTCATCAAACGATCGCTATCGCAGCAACAGCCATTTCATCAGCCCTTCTGGGCTGCCCAACTCGGTAAGTGGCAAATCTTGATTTTGTGCATCAGATACGACCTGGGTTTGCTTTTTAACTATTCAGTAAAAAGGTTTGGATGCATACAAATGTGTGGATTTCATTCTTACCAACTGTAACCACGGAGAGACGAACGCTGGTTTCTCACTAATGCGAAAGCCTAATTTGGCGTTCGAAAAAGGCGGATGGGTGAGCACTTTTGGTAGACTGTGGCCTTCACTTCAAAAAGTCGTTGGATGAGGAAGTGTAGCGGTTAGGTGTTGTTCGGAGCGATGGAAAATCGCCACTTGGAAATGCTTTTCTTGGGGCTATATGCGTGCGTTTATGTAGAGTTGTGGATACATATTTTCACAGGTTCGGTATTAGCCCTCGTCCGTTTCTAGCCCAGGGATGAGTCGAATTGAGTGAGTGAGGGAGGTACTTGATGCAGTTGTTCAACAATCTCTCACCATTCAAATGTTTGCGTCAAATGAATGGCCCTTTTTGTTGTTGGATCCGCGCTGATACAATTGACAGATTTCTATCATGTAACAACGGTAGGTGTTAAATTGGTCTAATGATGCATAGGTAGTCGTGAGGCGAGTGTGTTAATGAAGTCATTTTCTTAAACCCGTGAATGCACAAACTTTAAATTAACCGAATTTGTAGGCCATTGAATTCAAATGTTGGATGGGTGGTGACGCTTGGATGGTAAAAATTAGAGTGGGCAGCTTGATTTGCCGCCTCCTGCATGTTCAAGTCCTTCCAATGCTCCCTTCATCATCGGGTGTGAATAGTCAGCCAACTGCTCAAAGCAGTCGTGTTCGGTGATAAAGTTTTAAGACCGACGGTTGCACAGTGGTGCCACTCATTGTCATCACTGTAAGCAGAGCGTAAATAGGAGGTTGAAGGGTGGAGATGGAGGAGTGTTGGTGGTTGAAATGACAGAAGTATTTTGTTGCTTAACTTGGTAGTGATTGTTGCTGCTAATGAATGCACGCGGATTTTGTTTTCATGGGACTGTTGTTGGCCTTCCTTAAATGTGTCGCATCAAGCATGTGCTTGCATACTATGGTTGCACTGGCGCATAATGTCTTGAGAATGTTGTTTGTCCTGTTTGGCGGCTGAGGCTATGATCGGTGCTGGGTGGGAGCAGTGGGTACTGTGGAAACAGGGCTACTTGGTAACTGCATTGTAGCAGTCAGTTTCAGGCTGCAAGTAATGGTTGCGATGAACGGCAGAGAAATTGTCGGTAGGGTGATTGAATTGGTGATGATAGTTGTCGGTCCCGAGTAATGTGACGTGCAATGGTTTTGTTGTGAGGTGTTGGGGCGATTGGGATGGTATTGTGCGTGAGTGCAAGACATACAGAAACACCTTTGTTGCAGTTATTTTGGGAGTGATCAGCGTCGCAAACTGACATTGTGGAAATGCAGGTTAAATGAGCCATTTCGATCTTCGTGGACATTACGAAAGGGACATTTTGCTCAATAAAATTGTCCAGATGGTCTTCAAGGCGAGTTGACCGGTCTGTTAGCGCGAGGTGCGATGAAAGGGGCTAAAGCACATTGATGTTGGAGACTTAGGCTTCTAGGTAATGGTCGGTACGTTGTTTGTGCAGGCTCCAAGCTCATCATCAGCTCTTCGAACCACTTGTATGCTTTTATCATTGCATGAAAGTTGTAGTGGCGCAGGAGAGATTGAGATGTTTCTCTGCATTTCCTCAGCTAGAAGTAGTTAAATTTGCGGCCTTTTAAAGCAGCCTTCTTACGTGACTAGTTCTTAAAGCTTCCCAATGTCGCATACCTCATCTATGATGACTTTTTGGTGACAGTTTCTCCTCGTCTGCATACCTTTGGTTGTCATCGTGTGGAGTCAGCCAGAAATGGAGTGTAAAATTGTACACCTGTGTGCATGTACCCAAAGCCTGATATGCATGGCATGCAGAAGGAGGTGGATGTAATATGAGATATGTGTGGATCTGCAATGATGGAGGTGGTAAGAAGAGCGCATGGTAGTTTGTCTCGTTTCAGGTGGGGTCTGCATCCGTTTTACCGTTTTGCAGTGAAGCACCTTGTTCGTGGTATGGTGTGGAGGTGTCCACGTGTAGTGTTGCCATTGTTGACATCTCGCCTTCCTGCTCTGCCTTCTTCTTCTTCTTCTTCTTCTGATAATCAGCAGTCAGCTACTCTCCCATGTTCAATCGCTGAGTAGTCGGTGGAGCAGGAACAGATGTGGCAGAAGGATCGGTAACACAGATGCGGCATGAGGAAGGGACGATGAGTCCTCCCCTTACCGTAGAAATGGTATCAAGCGGTAACAGAGAGGAGTGAATGGTCGTGTTGAGGCTGGAGTTGATTGCAGCGGAGTGATTGCGTGCTGTTGAGGAGTAAGTTGGATCACGTGATGGAGTAATAGCTGAGGATTGCGGCGAGTGCGTAGCGCCTAATCACTGCTCTACCCCAGTGGAGAAAACCATTTAAATTGTAAAAGCACCCTTTACTATGGACGTGAAGACTAATCGTGACAAGAGACTACTTCCTGCCAACTTGGAATGGAATGGAGTTAGTGGAGTAGGCAGACACTGTTCTTACATTCTACGATGATGAAGAGGGCTATTGAGTCGCTAGACTGGTGTTTATGGTAAGTGTCTACTCTGATTTGACACCTCCTGGTTCGCTTGCGTGTGCAAGAGCATGAGATTTTCAAATCCCGTCTTATTGATTCCCCCTTAGTTAACCAATGAGGCAAGTCAGCAGGCGAGCGCGGAGGTAATCAATTTGACCGTCAATCGATGCGCTAAGTTTGAATTGCCGTTTGAGCTGCGACAATCTTGCTGAACGTTGTGCGCCCAATGACTATGAACGACAACATTGTGGAAGTGCTTGCAGCACTGGAGATGCAGCGGCGAATACTCGCCCTCGTCTGCTTCCTTTTCGCCTATTATCAGTGGATTGGCATTCATCGCCGAGGCCTGTGGGCTAGGCAATGGGGGATTGCACTTGGTAGGGTTCACTTTGTGGCTTCTTAGGTGCCCACAAAAGGAAGACGAGTTGTCAATCTTATTGGTGCGTCTGATTTACTCCCCTTGTAGGAGATTACTCACCGTGCTCATGGTTGAATCAAAGTCAGTCAATTTTACTCTTGCTGCCGTCACTGGCACAGACGTGGACGACGATGCTGATGCCGTCGTTAAGCGGGCCGATTTTGAGTGCTCTGCCACCACTGGAGAGTGCAGCATCACCCACTCAATGTAGGTCATTGCACTGAAGTGAATTCGTACCTTCCACTTCTGCCTCATTGCCAAGTTCTACAACGGCCTGGCCTTTCGTTTTTACTTGAACAGTAACAGTGAACGTGGAGTTAGAGTCGGTGAAGCATGATGAGGACGAGCGGAGTTCGTCAGCAGCATTGGAAGAGGGAGACGTCGAGGATGAAGAGACGATTGAAGAGTTCTTTACGGTGGGGGCACTGGCACGTGACCGTAGAGCTGAAGAAGTTATAAATGGCTTCCACAGCATTCTTATTACCGGCGTCTGGCCCGGGTCTGCAGACACTACGGAGAGCACTTCAAGTTTGTCCTCCATTGACACGGACAATTGGCGCAGGGATAGAGAGCGCCCAGCGTTGCTGGAGCTGCCGGCGCCGCAGAAGTCGCGGTCTTCGGTGGGTTGCACACATGTATTCAATTAAACTGCACAAAGCCAAAGAGAATAATGTAGCTAATGACCGCCTGCATTTGTATCATTTTAGTGGTGCAAGCGTCTGCGAAGACGGTTAAAGAGAGCGTTTTGTTGTTGCGTTTCCCCTGTTTGTGAATAGAATATTTATTGCCATAATTACAGTTAATCGTTTGTTGCTCGACTACGTTTTGTCATTTCTGAGTGTGATGTGAATGACGGTGCGATGGATTGGTGGTGTGAGACAGAGTTAATGCGGCTGCAGGCAGAGATGAGTGGAACTGACAGACAGACAGACAGGCAGACATGCTGAGGGACGGGCTGAGTGTAGGTGCTGCAAGTATGTCAGTTGGGACTGGTGTAGTGAAATAGGCATGGGCATAATTAATGAGCTGAAATGGTTGGCTATACCGAATTCGTAAAGTAGTTGTGCTAAGTTGTTTGAGTTCAACAGACGTTCTGTTGATCATTCTGTAGGAATCGCCTGTTACAGACTGCAGCTTTTGAAGAAGTGGGGAGTACCAGATTAGGCTTTAGTTCTTTCACTCATTTGCTGACTCAGTATCTTCTTTGATTTAAATTTGTTTATGGTTTGGTTGGGTTAATGCACATCGTGGGATCATGCAAAACCTCACAAACCGACCGATTTTGACACACTGCTCTGTCTGAATTTGATGTGTTAGTCTCAGCTCATATTGTCATCTCGTCACTCTTCCCAGCGTTGCTTGATTTGTTTATTCCATGCCGTGTAGCACTTTTCTGTGCAAACAGTAATCTCTTGTGCGGCGGAAGCATTAAGCCCTCCTCCTCCTCCTCCTGCTGCTGTCGCCTGCGTCGCGCCACCAGCACTTCATCTTCACGTAAAAGCAATGGCAGTAGTAGAAGCTGGCCTATTCCTTCCATTTGTTGCGCAGCCACAGCAGTCACTAAAACTCGTAGCTGTTGTTGCCAGCCAGTGTTGATGCAATCGGATGGCTGAAGATGACTGGAGTCCCCAGAATGAGCTTAATGCAAATGTCAGGCGGATGCGCTCTGATGCTACCGACATCCAGTCATCAGCATCATCACGAGGTGATACAGATAATCATGTACCAACTGTTGTGCACGCGTTGTGTGCACTGGTTATTACTAGGGCAAATTTAGCACACAAATTACGAAGGCTAATCCCCTCTTCCTCCTGCCTGCCGTCACATAGCGCCGTTCTCCTACATGCACACCATCCGCTAGATGATGGGTTCCGTCTGTCTCACTTCCCCATTTAATACTAGTAATGACGATAACAATGTCAGTAGAGTTAGGGCTCTCACCAAAGAAAAGAGATTCTTCCTCCGATTTCAACAACAAAGCGAATGGGGAAACAATGCTCAAAACAGGGGCTAACACTAGATCAGTGGATGCATGTGTGTATTCACGTCTTCTTCCTCTTCCCTCTTCACCCAGCAGTGGGACCGCTGGGCAGAAAAAAAGCACACAGTGCACACAAAGACTGTGGACACATCATCACCACAATCACGTGAGAGAATTGCAAAAAAATGGCCCAGTGTCCAGACCTCTTGTAAGACGGCGAGCAGCAACGTCCAGTTCCCAAATTAAGAGGCTGAAGGGGGCGGGAGGAGGAGTGAGGAACAACCCAAGTGGTCTCATCACCTGAGTCTGCCATACCGACTTGGACACTGTTTCTCCTACTCAAAACAAAACATCCCCCCACCCGCATTACCACCTCACTGACCACTTACTCAGCGGGGACAACACTCAAAGCTGGTCGATATGAGGACGACCGTACACACAAAGCCCCCAAACACGACCACCTAAAACAACAGTCAAGCCAGTTCAGTGATAAGTTAGCGTGAGACCCTTCGCTCCCTTCCCAACAGAAACCGAAACAACCACCGGTGGTAACAGTAGTAGTAGTAGTAGCACTGTTCAAAAATTAACGGACTGCTGCAGTCCGCGACCCCAGTAGACGAAGCCACGCCAGCGGACAATGACGATGACCAGCGAAGTGGCACAGTGATGTGGAACCTCGCTTATGACTTATTTACATCAACAAGCAGACCACAAAAAGCACTAGGAAAGGAGAAACCATAATTAAGGCATAGCCGGTTCCTCGTCATCAAACCGCTATCACCCAGCGCAGATACTAAATACCGCATCCCACAACAATATCAGTCGCATCACACCAAAGTGGATTAGTGGAGAAAAGGTGCAGTGCATTGAAAACAACAATGCATGCATAAATAAGCACAACCAAAATTTATCCGTTTCCTCCTTCTCCTTGTTCACCAACGTGCGCACAATCCTCGTCCGCATTAGCGAATGAGTCCTCCTCCTCCCAGCCTCATGGCACACTAAAATACAGCTAGTGCCCTCACATAGTAGAAGACAAATCAGGCAATAAGAACAAACATGTAAAGAAACAATCCAGCTAGGCATCCACAAAGTTAAAGAAAACCAAGACGTATTTATAGAACGACCTGAAATGAAGAGTTCCTGCCCAACGTTCATTGCTAGTGAGGTTGAATAAAACGACATTACACAGTAAAGCATCCATATTGCAATCAATTTCGCAGTACTTTCTCACTTCCTATATGCACATAGAGCCCCACTAGCAAAAACCACGCCAGTCATGAAAACGGTGATAACACAATGCCGAGAGTCAATGTACTGGAAACAAATCTAGTGGCTATCAAAGCGACGAAATCAAACACAAATAGAACAGTACATTGAGTGATTAACCGCACCAAACTAAAACAACGCATTAAATTAAAACGTGTTAAGAAAGATACCATCATTCGGCGTGGTAAACTCTCTACGACTAAGAATACGAAAAGAGCATAGCGAGCATAACGGACAGGACGAATACCCTATCAGAGACAATAAATGACCAGGAAATCCTTACCATCATATCCAACGTTTACAGTGCAGACCAAATTTGTTCACCACTAAAAGGATGCAACTTCGCATGGAATACACAAGTCAAGGGCTAAAGAGCACACTTTGACGAGGCGAACGAGAGCAGCATGGAAGAACTCTTAGTTTATCAGCCACAAAACATTGACAATAACCCACGTTCTACATCCGGTTAAAGGCCCGACAGCTACCAGAACGCAGACGCAGCGTTCGCACTACCGCCGTTCGGAGAACTGCAGCGCAGCCAATGACCTTGAAGGAGAACGGATAGAAAAAGAAGGGAAGAAAAATAAAAATTAGGCTAAAAAACAAAAGGTACACAAAACTACTAAAAAATTACAAAGGTTACAAAAAAACATTTCAAATTGCGCGAAATTTGTCAAAAAACACACGAGGTTATATAAAAAAGGAAACGCTAACTTAAAAACAATTTATCAAAGATGAGAGGAAATCGTACATGGAACGCACTAAAATGCTTAAAAAATACTGCTATAAAGTAATCTGAATTTATTCTAAACGAAAAATCAAAAAGGAATCCCACATAGGAAAGATTTAAATAGATACAAGTACAATCCAAGCAAGAAAAGTCGATAAATTCGCTACAAAAAACACCCACTGACCTTAGGAGAGGGGCGAATCGGTATGGAGGCCATGGAAATGGCGTCACATGACCCTGAAGGTGGGATATATCGATCACTTCGGATAAAAGCACACACAGTGATATTGGGAGATGGGGAAATCGATATGCAGGCCACGGAAATCGCGTCACATGACCTTAAAGCCTGCGTTTATTTATTAACGTTGACTTTGGTATGGATAGACGTTATTAAAATTCTTTAATTATCAATTATTTTGCCTTTGTGTTCAATTGACCTCATTCGACTGCCCTTGATATCGATTTTTTCTGTTTTAAGTTTGTTTCGGTTGAGAATGGGCGCACATCTCGATGAACGTTGACATTGGCGTCAAATGACCTCATTGGACGGCTTTGGCTATCGATCTTAGTCGACATTATGTCCACGTGAATCGGGGATCTGAGCCAGACATTGACTCTCGTCGACTTTAAGGTCACGTGATAAAAAAAATCGGGACTAGTTACTGAATAACGTTAATGTTATTTGAAAATTACGTCTTTAGACGGCCCTGGGTATCGATTAACGTCTACTTTAAGGTCGGATGACGTCATTTGATGTCCCTAGATATTGATTTTATTCAACTTGAAGGCCACGTGAACCCGTGCATTTAAATGCAAAAATCATAACAGGAGTCATTCGCATACCAACGAGGGTACGTTACCGCACAAAACAGTCATCATCATAATTGCGGAATCCGTAAACAGACAGTTACTTGATGTAAAGTCAACAAATCCAAATGACACCGTATAGTTGTATGACATTCATAGCCTGAGCACAAAAGGCAAAGTGGTTGAAATACAAAGAGATCAGTAAAATACGGTGAAATGGAAAATATGTGTGATTTAATGGTCTTTCATCACTGCTGTGATGCGGGAAGGTCGGCCAACCTCCACACGTAATTTAAGAGGTCACATCGATTTCATGCAGCTCGTCGTGTCAACTAGTGTCGTCCTCCTACCACGCGAATACGGACGCCAACGAAACGAATTAGTCGGACTAACTGCGCACATTATAGCTGAAAAGGAATGACAATTTGCAAGGAAGCTCAACATGAATTGAACAGATCCGCCAAGACTACGGCTGTGTTGCCGAGGGTGGCTGTGGCTATCTCAACATAGAGGAAGAACCGTTTACAGCAACGACCGCACCAATGCAATAATCATTTGTCAACTTCGGTCGTCATATTGAGCAAGACAGTGTTGTCGAATGGGACCTAGGCCATCAAATGCGTTAAGTGCCCCAGCATGATCGACCTCACACCTCGTACTGATAGAGTCGCGCAGAATAGCAATGACGATTCATCACATCAATGTATTTGATTGATTTGGCACTTCAAAAAGAGGCTCAACGTTGTGCCTCTTCAGTGATGATGTTGATCTTCTCTCCACTGCTTCCAATTCTCCTCTTCTTTCCATTACGCCACAAATGGTACCCTGTACTCTATGTTGAGTGGTTCAAAACTTGCAAAGTGTAAATCACATTGGTCGCCAGATTTCGTGGCAAGTGCAATCGCTTCCTTATTTCCACATGTGTTCATGTAGTTTGGCGCAGAGAAAATGGATATTAGATGGTCGTGGATAATTTGGAAACCACCCGGCATGTATAGATGACCTCGAAAAACCACTTCCATTGTGTACTTGTGGCGAAATGCGTCTATCACATCGCAGCCAAACCTGTAGCTGCATCCCCTCGGGCTAAGTCGCCAGCCGACCGGTGGAGGATTGCTCTCTGGCAATGGGTCGGACCAAAGCAGATCACACATCAATCCATGAGTGGGCACATCCACGGGTCTAGGTATTGCGTTGATGGCAGCTCGAAGATCTGCCACATCGAATGCCATGAGAAGCCATGAGATGCCTCCATGTGTGCAAAAGTTATCTGCTCTAGAATTGCCGCGATGGGCATATGATTGAAAGCATTGATGAAGTTATTGAGCACTCTTCGTTCATTGTAGCGTAGTTGGATCTCCCTTTGAAAGCCGTTAGATGCGCACATCCTCTCACATTCGTGATTGCCTTGCAACAAGTAAATTTTGTCGGGATATTTTAATTTGTAGGCGAAAAGGAGGGTGACAGTTTCAACTGATTGTGGACCACGATCAACGTAGTCACCAAGGCAAAGATATCGCCTCCTGGGAGGAAAACCAGTTCTGTGGAATATTTCTAGCAAATCCAAGAACTGTCCGTGAACATCGCCAACTACGTTGATGGGACATTCATCGGCTCTCTCCCAAATACATTCACGACATTGGAGCACACCACCTCTATATGCTCCCTTTCCACATTCACATAAGTGCCTGGATCGTTCCTACCACCACGAAGCCTGATGATTAGCCAATCCAGCAGATTGTTTAATTGGCCTGCAGCAATATCATCAGTTTGATCTTGGGCAGCCTCGCCATCACTGCTGCCGCCTCGCACGTGCTACCCACTGCACCAGCCTTGTTGACGAATTGATTAGATCACGTGAATGTCATGCGGCTACAAGTCCGTACCAATTCACAACAGTCGTAGCTTTTTTTCCTAAAGCCTGGCTGCAAAGTGAAGACGCAAATTACTGTGATGCGGAGAGAAGCGTCACTAGTGGTGGGTGGTGGGAAGGTCCGCTAACCTCCACACGTAATCCACGTGGTCACATCGAATTCATGCAGCTTGTCAGATCAACTAGTGTCGTCCTCCTACCACGAGGATGCGGACGCCAAAAAAACTAATTGTTCTCAGTGGCTGCATAAGTTAAAACTGAAAAGGAATGACAATTTGCAGGGGAGCTCAACATGGATCCCAACAGATCCGCCAAGACTACGGCTGTGTTGCCGAGGCAGGCAGTCAAACACACATATACATTTACTCAGAATTGCGGCTTAATCTGCACATTTGCAGACCAAATGACGAGTGGACGGCGACATAGTACATGGAAAGGACTCAGCTGCTTGCCTTCTTTTGCTTGTAGGTCACTTGGAATGCCGTCATGGCCAGATGTCACTCGCTTTGCACTCAAAGGACGATCTGAACTGCAACACGTCGTTTGCCAATCCTCTTACGCCACAACAACTGCACTAATTCAGATTGCTGGGAAAGCAGCGACAATTGGGCACAAAGTGAGCACTCTGAAGTGCCAAAGATTCTAGCTCACGTGTAAGTACTGATAAGCAGGCAGAATAGCTACATTTCTTAAAAAGCAGTGTGGGAATACGCAACCAAATCATACAAAATACAAATTTTAGAAAAGGAGAATAGCTCATCATTGTTACTTAAACGAGATGTAGCACTTCGAAAATGCTGACAAGCTAATTGTGCTGAAATAATGCGATTCGAGTATGGTTGATTGGTAGCAAGTGAAGGCAACAACAGTGCTAGTTTCATGGGACCTCTACAACTCCTTTCGGTTGTACATTTTAACCATTATCAAAGCTCTGTCAGAAATGCTAAACCAACAAATCCAGAGTGAACTGATGTGAAGTGTGCCAAATTCACTTGCCTCATGGACGCCAAGTTAAATATGCTTGGTGGTAAGTAAAGACGACGGCAAAGCTAGTCGTAGTTGTGATTGTGCCTACCGAATGGCAATGAATTTTTTTGTGACACCCAGCATTAGTCTTTTACTTTTAACTGTTGAGTGCTAAATGCTTCATACTTACGATACACCATTTGACAACAACAAGCTTCATTTGTGCGTTCATTCCACATTGCGTCTTGCTCATGTCAATCAGTGTGAAATCACTGCCACAGATGCGGTTGGATGATTGGTTGGTTAATTGGCTTGCTGGTAAGTTTGCCGGTTGGCTGTTTGGTGGTTGATTGGTGGTTGGTTAATTAGTTCGGTGGTTGATTGGTTGGTCGGTTTGTTAACTTATTGGTTTGTTGGGAGGCATGAGATTGGTGGTTGGTTAATCAATTTGCTAGTTGATTAGTTTGTCGGTTTATTTTTTGATAATTGGTTGGTTAATCGGTTGTTTGATTAGTTGACTGGATGGTTGACTGGGCGATTGGAAGGTTGGTTGGTAATAAATGCAGAAGACAATAATGCTAGTCATAGTTTTAATTGGCTCTTCGAAATCGCAACAAATCCGTTCCCTGTAGCATTTATCAATTACTATTGACAATTTAGGTTAGATCTCTCAACAAATAAAGTTCAACATTCACGCGTACGGTGCCCATTTTAGTGACGATTAGGTTCCATCGTACGTTCACTCCACATTCCACCTTGCATATTTTAATCAGTATGTAAAAACTGTCACAAATATCAATCGGACAAATCCACACTTAACTAAAATAGCTGTTGCTTTATTCATTTCGTTGGTCGGCTTTAGTTTATGATGACATTTGTTTTTTCATTTGTTCTCTATCGTCATTCAGTGTCTGTTCCTACACACATTGATATGATTCTGTGCGTCTTGTCGCTTAGAAACAAATGCTGTTTTGATTTTATGCTAGATTTTAATGCCATTTTTGTAATCACCCATCAGATGCGACCATCTTGCATTAATTTTGATGTGTCACGTGGCGTAATGCTTGCCACTGACAGAGTTGGTTAGGGCCACATTTTGTCGGCTGATGGGTGGTATTGAGAAATGTGACGGTGCGTTCCACCTGCAGTTGTCTGCTGCATCTCTAGTCTCTTTCATAAGGTGGTGTGATGAAACAATAATGAGCCTGCTGTTTCCAGTGCACAGTCGGTGGTGAGGGAACGCAGACTGCGAAAGTTGATGTTTTGGGTCAGCCCGACGAATGAAATTGTCGAGGATGGTTGCGTGCTAATTCCGACTGCACAGAAGTTAAGTACAACTAAATTTTGTGATTGCTTGATTTGTTTGTTCGTTTGACTCTGGATTTGAATAGAGGGATCGGTTCTGTGTTCCGCCATTGCGTTTTCGTCAGGTAGGTGCTCTTCCACCCATTAGGCCTTCACGGTTGCGTTAAGCCCTATCACATGCAAAATATGTATGTTGCGACCGAGTATTGTGCCTACCAGCTTCTTCAGGGAAGCTTTGATTCACTACTGCCTTCAAGAGACACTCAAAGAGAAATTCCATCTTAACGAGTTTGCACCCTAATCTCTACTGCAACGCCGTCGAATCTACTCACATGTTATTCGGCACCTCAAATGACTCAAGGTAGGGTTGGTCAACAAGGCTTGTGCTTTCGTCGTGGATTTGTCGTCTCATGACTAAATGGCGAGGTTGATCTTGCACAAGTAGCTTCACCCGAATCCTGTTGGTGCATACTGCCGTAACTTAGGTGGTCGTTGATCAACGTAATGCATAGTAGAAGCTCTCTCCTCCCGTAGACAATCCTCTCTACTGCGACTTGATGAATATCAGTGACCAGGAACATCGCACCTTTTATTCCATCCAATGCTCAGATCAGTTTGTCGAGCTCTGCAAGTCTGATGGAGCATCAAGTTGTCCGACCCAAATGAAATTGACCAACAGGTCTGTGGTTAATCACTCCCGAAAATTCACTGCAAGCAGCTCGCCTATCACACTTTCGTCGTTATATCGAGGGCGAGGTCATCATTTCACTGCAATCACTTTGATGACAGCCATGCATAACGCCAACAGCCAACGTCTACGCGTGAAAAGAACATCAGTCAGAAGTGCCTCCTCAACCGACGACAGTTGCCGTCACTCAGCACTTTGTCACGCTGCTCGGTGATGATAAAATTTTGGCAAGGTCGTAGTCTTACAAGCTATATGTTTTTGCTTTATTAGGGAATGTCATTCACTACACTGATTCTTCTTCAAATCACTTCTCGCCGGACCTACGCTACCCTCGATTCGCGAGTTACTCTTCCAAAGTCAACTCGTAGTTGAGGCTGGCACCATCAACAAAGAGTCCAACAAGAGGTGACAACACAGACCAAACAAAACATATCATAACATCTGTGACGATTAAAGTAGAGGTGCCTTCCCAACAAAGCCTGAATGTATAACTACTGCACAAAAGTCAACCTTGGTCTTAGTTGAACTACATGAAGAAGTCATACTCCGCGCGTTACTTTCCTCGTGGGTTGGGATGATGAAAATCCACAACTGAGCCGGAACCGGAAATACGGACAATAATGGATTCTCCTTAAACGAGTCATCGGTTCTGAATCGGCAGTCGAGTCTTTCAGCTGCACTACTTAGCATTACGAAGCTAAGCAAATCTCGCATCTCCAAACGGCATAAACGACAAAGCCCAAAGTACTGAGCCACAACAGTGCCGATTAATTGCAGAATTACCCTTTAACACTTTCCTTTTGTGAGTCTCTCTTGTTTAACCATGCCGAACAGATAAGGCAGTTTTGGATTTTACGTTTTGTAGAGCGAGAGATGCGATGTCCAACACACCCCTGCCTAAACCGTTTGAACTGAAATGCAACCATGTTCATTAAGTTACTCACCAACGCTCGCAAAATCTTGTCTTCTTCCTTCCATTTCAATGCTGCCCAAAAAAACCACCCATTTGCACTTCATTTGGTCTATCGAGACCTTAACTACCGGTATCCGCCATCTCCACAATCCGCATACCTCTACGCACATGGGCATAAGCACTATGCACGACACCAAAAAGCATCTTTTCACATCGTTCAAGTCTGCAATGTTTTCACTTCTTCGCCACCTACTCGTGATGAATAAGGTTTCGGTGCACCGAAAGAACAAGCAGATAGAGGCCCATAAATCTTTCCACGCACAAATTCATTCCATTCTTTGGCACACTATAGCTGGTTAGTCAACTACAACCCGTACTATTTGCCTTCCTGCAACAAGTTCGCCTACTCCTACCAAACAATGCGTCAGGTTCTTCACGGAATAGGAAAAGGCATTATAAAGTAACGAAACGAAAATCCAGAAGACACGAATTGCCGTTGATCAAGAATCCGTGCATTTAAATGCAAAAATCGAAACAAGTGTCATTCGCATACCAACAATAGTACGCTACTACACAAAGCAGTCAGCACCATGAATGCGAAATCCATAACCAGACAGTTACTTGATGTAAAGTCAACAAATCCATATAACACCGTATATTTGCATGACATTCATAGCCTGAGCACAAAATGCAAAGTAGGTGGAATACAAAGAGATCAGTAAAATACGGCAGAATAACAAATGCGAGTGATTTAATGGCCCTTCATCACTTACGGATTCATGCCTTCTCCGTCTCCAAGTCTTCACTCAAAAGGATACACCAACGAAATATACGGGACGAACAACTCGACAATAAAAGGGTACGAAGACCGAGGATCACCACTTCTCCCGCCCGGTTCAATGGTATACATAATCCAAGCTACTGCGCACAACTTTGCTTCCGTTAAGTATTTAAAAATATTCAAGATATTTCGAACAAATTATTCCAGCTCAGCAATTCCCTTCAAAGGCTGTAGGGTTGCCTCCACGTTCTTGGTCAAATTCTACTACTGCTTTCTCCCCCATTCTCCAGCTATCTCTTAAGTAAACATTAAAACGAATTCAAGGAAAGTCGGGCCGTAAAGCCACGCGACGAGCACTCACAACACACTTTTAGTTGACACGGTTCCTTGCAGAGTAACAAAAACTCATTCCCATGCAGAGGCCATTTAAATGTAGCGCTACTTTAAAAGGACCCTCTTTAGGCACTAATTTTATTGCGTTTTATTTGACTTATATAATCGCGCGGCGAATAGCGTAATAATAAGCTTCATACCCTTTTTGGGCATTTGTGCCGGTGAAAATCACCATCCGTGTCGCTCCACTAAATTTTGCGGCCAGCATACTCCTTGCCTTTTATCCCTTTTGAAAAGTATTTTTCTTGGGCACTACTTTTATTATTAAATCCTTTAATTGTCTCCCAAGTATTTTCAACTCTTTTGTATCACATCGAACACTATATTCCTCCCTCAATTGTACAAAATCTGTAATTTTTTGTCGAGCTCGCTTTCCTTTTTTATGTAATTCGCAAACATCTAGCCTTGGCGTTTGAGCACGTGTTTTTGCCTCATATTTCGTCTCATGGTTCCAAATGGCCATGAGGGCAGATGCTGCATAAGTAGCTTAACTTAAATCACGATGGTCGTTGACTGCCGATTTCACAGCTTCTCATCAATTGGCAGTGAAGCGATGCAGAGCGCACTACCAGCTCCCTTCCCTTGGCCCCGTCTATCAACTCTGCGATGATAATTAGGTGATAGTAGACCTCATGCTCTCCCTCCATCCTCATTGCATTTTTTCTCTAAAATTATTCTATTCTGCCGGCTTTTTGATTCGTTATACCGAGGCCTTAAATCGTGGGTGTTGGTACCCTCATTAATGTAAAAAAGCATCCCTTCTTCAACAATTATTGCCCCTATTATTTCGTGCTCCGAGGTATCGACAGCATCTGGCAGAATACTATTATCCTCCATTCCACTAATACCTACATCGTTAACAACTTAAAGCCAGGACAAATGATAACATCCGGCATTATTGCGGGCCACCATTCGGTTCATAGGGGTCAACAAGACCTTCTTAGTCTTGACAGTAGCACCTTCAACCTTCCTCCCAAACTATGCACTTCTATCATTTACGTCTACGCCTCTATCAATATCGTTTCCGCTGCCGCCGCCCCTTAATCAAAATGACATCTTCTGACACCGATACAGTTAAACTGATTAGCAGACTAACGCATCGGTAGACGCCACTGATGCGGTAAAGTGTTACTGCAGGAAGTGGTGGCAACAACCAATTAACCGTCTGTTTTTTCACCCCAAAGTTGGTGAGATCTTATTGCACACAACTTACTTGTGGGAGCATCTAGCCTTCTGCAATTTCTTCGTTTTATGCATATCGTTGATTAGACACGAGGTGATGCCCCACTTTGTGCAGTGTTGCCTATACTTTGGGCAGGTTCTGACAGCATGATCGACCTCTGATCTAGTACCGATGAAGTAGAGCAGACTAGCAATGTTGGTTCATCACATCAATGTATTTGACAGTTGTGGCACCTCAAAGAGGCCCAACGTTGTGCCTCTCCAATGATGGTGCTGACCTTCTATCCACCGCTTCCATTTCGATTGTTATTGCCTTTGCGTCATAAACGGTATCTTGTAATTTATATATCGTGGTTTGAATTTCTTCATCACTATATCACATTTTCCGTCATCTTTTTTTGTTAGAACCGCAATTGCTCCCATATTTCCAACTAAGTTCATATAGTTTGGAGCAGAAAAAATTGACAATATCCGTTCATTGATAACTCTGTAGCCTTCCGGAAAGCACTGATGACCTCGAAAAATATCCACCATATCAAACTTGTTGAGAAAAAGGTACAGCGCATCGTAACCAAAATTGTAGCTGCAACCCCTCGAACTGGGTTGCCAGCCGAGCGGTTCAGGTTCGTCCTTTGATATTGGATCGGACCAGAGCAGATCACACATCAATCCATGAGTGGGCACATCCACGGGTCTAGGTATTGCGTTGATCGCGGCTCGAAGATCTGTCACATCAGGATCCATAAGAGCCTGTGAGATGCCTCCATGTGTGCAAAAAATACTCTGCTCTATGATTGCCGCAATGGGCATGTAATTAAAAGCAACTATGAAGTTATCCACCAAATTGGAGTCATTGTAGCGTAGTTGGATCTCACGTTTAAAGCCGTTAGATGCGCACATCCTCTCACATTCATGGTTGCCCCGTAGCAGGTAGATATTGTGGGGATATTTTAACTTGTAGGCGAATAAGAGGGTGACGATTTCAACCGATTGCGGACCACGATCAACGTAGTCACCAAGGCAAAGATATCGCTCCTCGGGAGGAAAACCAGCTCTGGAAAAGATTCGCATCAAATCCAAGAACTGTCCGTGAACGTCACCAACTACGTTGATGGGACATTCGAGATCCAGTATCATTGGATCGGCCTCCAATTTACTCACAACTTTGGAGCACACCACCTCTATATGCTCCCTTTCCACATTCACATAGTTTCCAGGATCGTCCATGCCTCTGTGCAGTTTGCTGATTAGCGAATCTAGTAGACTGTCCAGTTCGCCTGCAGAAATCGCATCAGTCGGATCTTCAGACTGGCTCGCCATCACTGCTTTCGCCTCGGACGAACTACCCGCGCTACCACCAGTGCTGACAAATTGATTCAGTCACGTGAAAGTCACGCGGCCACAGGTCGCTAATAACAGCAGCTACTGTACTCCGTAAAGCAGTTAAGGTTTATACCTCTTTCATAAAATTTGCAATTTGAAGACGCAAAGTGCTATGATACAGCTTTCGCCTTTACGCCTTGTGGAGAAAGGGATGCGATGCCCCATACGCACACTCCTGCTGATGGCGATCGAATTGAACTATAACCATTTTCATTAAGTTACTCACCAACGCTAGCTATACTTTGTCTTCTTCCTTCCGTTTCAATGGTGCCTAAAAAAACACCCATTTGCACTTCACTTGGTTTATCGAGACCTCAACTACCGATATCCGCCACCTCCACAATCTGCATACCTCTATACACATGGGTATCAGCACTATGCACGACATCATGAAGCATCTTTCCGCATCGTTCAAGCCTGCCGCAATTTCAATTCTTAACCACCTGCTCGTAATGCATAGGATTTTAGTGTACCAAAGGAATAAGCAGATGAAGTCCCATAAATCCTTCTGCGCACAACTTTTTCTCATTCTTTGGCACACTACAGTTGGTTAACCAACTACAGACTAGTTTATTTACCTTCCCACAACAAGTTCGTTTACTCCTACTGAGGGAGGTATCAGATTCACTGCGGAATGGGAAGAGGCACTACAAAGTAACGAAACGGAAATCTACATGACACATTGCTGCCGATCAAGAACCTGTGCATTTAAATGCAAAAGCTGAAACAAAAGTCAATCGCACATTGACAATAGTGCTTTACCACACAAAGCAGTCATCAGCATGAATGCGGAATCCATAGCCAAACAGTTGCTCGATAAAAAGTTAACGATTTTAACTGACGCCGTATATTTGCATGAGATGCGTAGCCTAAGCACAAATTGTAGCACGGTGAAATACAAAGAGATCAAAAAGATACGGCAGAATGAGAAATGTGAATGACTTGATGACCTTTCATCACCTACGAATTCATGCCTTCCTCATCCCCAAGTCTTCATGCAAAAGGATACACCAACGACATAGACTAAATGACCAACTGGGTAATAAAAAGGAACGAAGGCAGAGGGCCACCACTTCTCCCGACAGATTTAGTGGTATATGTAGGCCAAGCTACTCCATACAACTCTGACTCCATCAAATGGAATGATGCAAGACTTTTCAAGCTAAATATTCCAACTCAGCGATTTCCTCTAGGGGCTTTAAGATTACCTCCACGTTCGCAGTCGCATTTTCGTACTCCTTACTTCATTCACTGGTTACCTTTCAAGTAATCACTGAAAAAAGGCATAACAAGTCAAAATAAACAGCCTCGCGACGAGCACTTGCAACAGACCTTCATTTCACGCGGATTCTTGCAGATATACGAAAACGCATTTCTTTACATGGGGCCGTTTTATTGTAACACAACGCTTTACGCTCGCGCCTCATCTCTTTTGTTTAATTATTTTTTATTTAATTGTAAGGATTTTTGTATTGTTTGGCAATAATAAGCATCACACATTATTTGGGTATTTGTGACAGTGAAAATTACCATCAGTGTCACGCCAATAAATTTTGTGGCCAGTATGCTCTCATACTTTTACCCAAATTTTTCAAAACGTATTTTTGTCTTTTGCATAATTTCGCATTTTGAACGCCTCCAAATGTCTCTTAGGAGTTTTAACGCTTTCTATATCCCGTCCAACATTTTATTCTTCCTACATTTGTGCGAAGTCTACAACTTGTTTTGCGGTCAGTCCACTTTCACACACACCTAGCTTCGACGTCTAAGCAAGTGCTTTTGCCTCGAGGGTTGTCTCATGGTTCCGGCTGACTAACCATGTGGGCAGATGCTGAATGAGTAGCTTGACTTAAATCACGCTGGTTGTTGACTGCTGATTTCACTAGTTGGTGGTAAAATGATGCAGAGCTCGGTACCAATTCTCTTTGCTTGGGTCTTTATTCATTAACTCTGTGCAGTTGAATAAAGGATTTTAGACCTCGTGTTCTCACTCTGTCCTCATTGTTCGCCTCCTTTTTTTAAATTTGGTGGCTTTCTGCCAATTTTTTCGTAATTTAATTACTGAAGCCCTATATTGCGGCTGTTTTTTCCCTCATTTTTGTGTGAAAAAAACATTGCTCTGCCAAGAAAATCATGTAACAGCTGGATTACTAAATGGTAGGGTTGATGAGAAAGCCTTTATATTTGCACTATTTTTAAGTACATAGTTGGATTTCTCCACGTTTAACTATTGCACTCCCTTAAGATATTAGATGAGGATCATGCTGATCCTGCCTTTCTGTTGGGCCAAGCTGCAAGTAATATTGCTCGGCGCTCCCCTCAGTGGATGTCGCATGGCCTCATATTTCCATCCTTGTTTTATATGTTGGTCCCCACTGAGGATTTGCTCCACGTCTAAGTGGGTAGGTGGCGCGATTTTCAAGTGGTTTCTAAGTGGGGCGTGTTTCAATTGTGTGTCAATAGTGCGTTTAATGGGTAGTGTGTCTGTTTAACTCACTACCTTTCCATGAGGGGATAGGCTGCTCGAGGTGGCATCGTTTCATAGTTGTCACTCGGTGCCAAAATTCTTAGCTATGAAGTAGATTTGATTGGTGAGCTTGCTGCTTTACAGGAAAATTTACACCTCCTGAGTGTGGGGCTGCTGACACCTACTTACAGCAGCAAATTTACTCTACTTTATCCATTTCAAGGGTTTGGAATTATCCTACTCCCTCATTTTATCCACTTAGACAGCTGCCCACACACAGACAACCTTGTAGACACGTGCTTGGGTGCTTTGTTTGGAGGTGGTTATGGAGGCGACGAAGGGTTGGGAGTTCTTTATCCAGTAGTCGATCCATTTTTGAACCTATTACAGGCGTTGGGACGGGATTTCGGGTTGGTAGTCGAAATGAGTGATTAAAAACACACAAGTAGCAGGAATCTTCACCATCGAAGCCTGTAGTTTACGGCGCCACACAAGGCTTGAGTCATCAATCAGGTTTATGCTTGTGTAGGTTTTACAACCCACACACACCGCATGCTTCGAAAGCTCTGGAAAGCTATTAATCTCTATTATGAGGGAAGTGCGAAAAAACAGACAATAATGACGTGTGCTGATAGAACGTTCCAGAAGGCTCATTACCCTAACGGAAGCGGAATGAAGCCAAAAGTCGCCCAATGGAGTTGATGAAGCATAAAATAGAGGTGGGTGTGTTGATAGGACATTCTAGAAGGCTAATTACTTCTAAGGCATTGGAACAAGCGGCGAAGTTCGCTGGGTGAATATGATGATGACGAATTAAACACGAGTGGAAGGTGTGTTGAGGAAGGTTCCAGAGAGGCAAAGCGTAGATAGTCTCTCGGGCTGATAGAACACTCTAGAAGGAAAAGAGAACGCTCTGGAAGGCCTGTTACCGCTACGAGGCCGAAACAAAGGCGAAGTTTGCCATCAAGCGTGGGTTGGTGTACTGAGAGAACTGTCAAGAAGGCTAGTTGCCACCATGGAGACTAGACAGAGGCGAAATTTGCTTTGTGAAAATAGTGGTGTGAAAGGTGTGCTGATAGAATGTTATAGAGAGTCACCTCTATGAAGGCGGAATGAAAGGGGCAATTTGTCTGGTAATGTTGACGACCTATCAAGCACAAGTATGATGCTTGCGAGTGGAGTGTTTTGGCAGGTTCTTTTCACCTCACAAAGAATGAGGTTCCTCCGATGACAATGGTAGACCAGGCACGAGTAGAAGGTGTGGATGGAATGTTCGAGAAGGTCCATTGCTCCATGAAAGGGGAGGAGGGAGGAAGCACAGAGCGATATTTGCATGATGGTGAAGATGAATTAAGCATGAGTGGGGGCTGCGCTGATAGAACGTTTTGAAGGGCCAATTATCTCTACGACAACGAAATGGAGGCGAAAAACATCCGGTGAGGTTAACGCATTAGACAAGAGTGGAAGATGTGCTGAATGAATGATTCGAAAAGCCAATTGCCCCTACCAGGAAGAAATGATGGCTTAATGAATTTGTTGATGCATGATCCACGAGTGAAGGCTGCGTTGATAGTACCTTCTGGAAGGCAGATTACCCCTGCGAAGGCCGAATGCGGGTAAAATTTGTCTGGTAAAGCTGATGTAATAGTCAATAGGAGTGGGAGATGGGCTGATAGAGCGGTTTGTAAGGCCAAATCGCCTTTACGAAGAGAAGATAAGGGTGAGGCCTAAAGCAGAGGTAGGTGAGTTGATGGAATGCTCTAAGAGGGCTATTGCCTCCATGGAGAAGAATATAGAAGAACGAAGGGTGAGATTCGCCCGATGGAATGCTCTAGAGAGCCCATTACCCCGACAAAGTAAGAATAGAAGGAAAGCAAAAAGTACGATTTGCCTGATGATGAAAAAATACGAAGAAATGAGTAGATAGTGTGTTGACCGATTGCTCTGGGAGGTCAGTTACCTCTGTGAAGGTGGAACGGAGGCGGAATTCGCCCACTGAAGTTGATGACGCATCAAATAAGGGTGTTTGGTGGGCTGATAGAAGGTTCTAGAGGGCAGACCACCTTTATGAAGACAGAATGGAGGCGACACTCGCCTGATGCTGTTGATGACGTAGGAAGCACGAGTAAGTATGCTGATCCTGACTACAAGGCTTGTGGTGCACGAGTTCACGCGTGTAATGCAGACACAGAGGCCGTTACGGCTTTTGGAACTTTCCTTTACACGAGTGTTTTCGCTATCGCTACAGAACCTTCTGCGTTAACCAGCTGACTGATGGTGGTAATGCAGACCACCTCGTCGCAACCTGTAGGCTTAATTAACTAACCAACAGTCCATCGCCGTTGCTTTCCGTTCCCCGTCCCAGTCTCTCATTAAACCCTATTTATCGACCATAGCTACTGATTCACCCATCCATTCGAGTCGAGAATTAATTCATTTTTCTTCCTCTCGGTATTTTTATGCTAGAGGGCGGTACTGGCTAAGGAGGGCATGTTCAACTAGTTGATGAACATTTCCCAAGTACTAAAACATTATTGGAAGCAGATAGATGACTTGGAGCGGTGGTAGAAAGTCGAGGCCACAGTTAGCCTCGCCGCGAGGCCTAGACGAACCACGGCTTGCACGCACCACGTCCTCACATTCGTGTATGCCGTTGCCAACCAATGATAAAGCAGTATGACATTGCGGCACTTCCTTATTGGCTAGGAATATTCGAGAATCTTGCGTGCATTTCAGAATTGTTCCAGAACACCGCTTAGCGAGAATATAAGGCCCTGCCACTGTCACGTTCGCATCGGTTCTACCTGCGGAGTCATGTCTAAGGGTCCGGCTGTCGGTATCGATTTGGGAACGACTTTCTCCTGTGTTGGCGTGTTTCAACATGGCAAAGTGGAGATAATCGCCAATGACCAAGGCAACCGTACCACGCCGAGCTATGTCGCTTTTACGGATACGGAGCGCCTCATTGGTGATGCTGCCAAGAATCAGGTGGCTATGAATCCTAGCAACACGGTGTTCGATGCCAAGCGCTTGATTGGACGTCGTTTCGACGACAGGGCAGTGCAAGGTGACATGAAGCATTGGCCCTTTAAGGTGATCAATTCGGGAGGCAAGCCGAAGATCGAAGTGGAGTATCGTGGTGAGACCAAGCAATTCAGTGCAGAGGAAATCTCTTCCATGGTACTACTAAAGATGAAGGAGACTGCAGAAGCATACTTGGGCAAGAAAGTGACCGATGCAGTCATCACGGTGCCGGCTTACTTCAACGACAGTCAGCGGCAGGCAACGAAGGATGCAGGCACGATATCGGGGATGAATGTACTGCGTATCATTAATGAGCCTACAGCGGCTGCCATCGCTTATGGCTTGGACAAGAAGGTTGGGAAGGAGCGCAATGTGCTCATTTTCGACTTGGGTGGAGGTACCTTCGATGTGTCCATTCTGTCCATAGAGGATGGCATATTTGAAGTGAAGTCGACTGCCGGTGACACGCACCTTGGCGGTGAGGATTTCGACTCTCGCCTGGTTAGCCACTTTGTGGAGGAGTTCAAGCGGAAGCAGAAGGGGAAGGACTTGACGCAGAACAAGAGAGCCATCCGTCGTCTGAGGACAGCGTGTGAGAGGGCGAAGAGAACGTTGAGCTCCAGTGCTCAGGCAAATATTGAAATTGACTCGCTGATGGAGGGCATCGACTTCTACACGTCGATCACGCGGGCTCGTTTCGAGGAGCTGTGCGCGGATCTCTTCCGCAGCACTCTGGATCCAGTTGAGAAGGCGCTGCGTGATGCCAAGTTGGACAAGGGTGCTGTTCACGACATAGTGTTGGTGGGCGGCTCAACGCGTATACCGAAGGTACAGAAGTTGTTGCAAGACTTCTTTAATGGACGCGAGTTGAACAAGTCCATCAATCCAGATGAGGCTGTCGCGTACGGTGCTGCTGTGCAGGCGGCCATTCTGAGTGGCGACAAGTCGGAAGCGGTGCAGGATCTCCTGCTGTTGGATGTGGCGCCACTGTCGCTGGGTCTGGAGACGGCAGGTGGTGTGATGACTGCGCTAATTAAACGCAACACGACAATTCCAACGAAGCAGACACAGACATTTACCACGTACTCAGACAACCAGCCGGGTGTGCTGATCCAGGTATACGAGGGCGAGCGCGCGATGACGCGGGACAACAACCTGCTGGGTAAATTTGAGCTGTCGGGTATTCCGCCGGCGCCGCGTGGTGTGCCTCAGATTGAGGTGACGTTTGATATTGACGCCAACGGCATCCTCAATGTTTCGGCTGTGGACAAGTCAACAGGGAAGCAAAATAAGATCACTATCACCAACGACAAGGGTCGCTTGTCGAAGGAGGAGATCGAGAGGATGGTGAATGACGCGGAGAAATTCAAGCAAGAAGATGAGAAGCAGAGGGATCGGGTGGCAGCCAAGAACGGCTTGGAGAGTTATGCCTTCACCATGAAGTCAACAGTGGAGGATGAGAAGGTGAAGGACAAGATAAGCGAGTCGGATAGGAAGAAGATAACAGAGAAGTGTGAGGAGACCATAAAGTGGTTGGATGGCAACCAACAAGCGGATAAGGAGGAGTACGAACACAAACAGAAGGAGTTGGAGAGCGTATGCAATCCCATCATCACAAAGATGTACCAGGAGGCTGGTGGTGCTGGTGGCATGCCTGGCGGTATGCCGGGTGGCATGCCCGGCGGCGGCATGGGTGGTGCGGGCTCTGGGAACCGCGGTCCCACCATTGAAGAGGTGGACTAATGTGATTCTCCTCTGGGGCTCGTTTTTCTCTAGACGTGCTTTATGTGTGCTTTTATGCCCTTCTCTGATGTAACGTATTTGTATTTTCGGTATAGATATCCTCACTATCGTCCTGTCTGGTCTTCGTGGTGGGTGTAGGTGTTGCCTGGGTGGGGCGGGGTCATCTGCCCGAGTCCGGGGCTGCATGGTCGCGAGTTGGTCGTCATCGATAGTGTGGTGGTTGGGGTGGCATCGGGGGTTGGGTCTTGCAGGCACTGGAGGTTGGGGCGTCTCGCGGTGGCGGCTACGCTGTCGGGTGGGGTGAAAGGTCGGCCTGCCCGAGCAATTTGGATGCGGGCCGCCTGCGCTGCTAGGAGCACGGCTGTTCTCGGGATGGCTGGTGGTCTCCACGGCGGTTCGGTTCTGACTCGGGTTAGAACGGGTACTGTTCCATCCAGTCGCCGAGTGGCGCTCGGTTAGGCTACTTTGGGGTGAGAAGGCGCCTGGCCCTAGGTCTCGGTCTCCGAACTGTGGAAGCTAAGTGAAATGGCCTGATTAAGTTGGCCTCCTTGTCACTGCAGGAAGTTCCACCGTTCTGTTACTTCGATTTGCGAAATCTAACTTGATGACCGCAAAGTTGGTCCTGTAGAACGTGTCTTGAAGGACAGTCAATTAAGGGAATAGGATGACTCAGGACGAGGTCATTCGTTGAGAGGTTTGCCTTTGAGATCTGCGGGTCTTAATTCGTATGCGAGTCGCGTCGTACATCCTGGGGGCCAGAAGTTAGGCTTGGAACAACAGTGGTACCGCCTGGAAGGGCAGCCAACTGCAGCATTCCGCCCTCGACTCCAAAAGTTGCTGATTGCAAATTGATAGTCTACTTAATTGCATATAAGTAGATTGTGAAGGATGAATCCAATGCGGACGATCGACTTATTTCAAGATTAGCAACAAATTTACATCCCGGAATCCCGCCAAAAATGTTTGGAACACTGCATTTTACACGCACCGAAAAGATGTAAAATTCATGACAAGTTGACAGCGATTTAAGATCTTGATCCTGATTATGCGAATTGAGTTGCTGGCACAATCGTTTAATTCTTAACCAGGGAAACACACATTTTGAAGGCTTAATTGCCTTCGAAAAACCCAAATCACTCCCAATTTCACTTCTCAATAACGGAAAACAGGGAAGAAGCTACGAAAAACCAGGTCAGACGTTGACCTAAGTTAAGGTTAATGAATGATAATGATTTTTGTGAACCAATGTGGCCGCCACTAGCAATAGTGTCGAAATCCATTCATTCTCCGGTGCTTCGATGAGTTCGGTGAATTGATGAAAGGGGAAATAATGCTTGTGATCTTTATATGTGCTTTGTAGGCCAGACGCGGGAGTACATTTTGAACCTGGTCGCAGATCAGCGTGGTCCCTCTCCGAAGGCCGACACATCTCCATTTTGAACTCTTTTACAATATCCCTCTATGCCTACTCTCTGACCTCTGATAAAGAAATCAAAGAGTACTCAGCCTTCTAATAGTAAGAGCGGAAGGAGGGAGGAGGAGGAACTTTCTACAGAGGCAGAACTAAAATTTGAATGAACCAGCTCATAGCAGAAGTAAGGAGGGAGGCAAAAAAGATGGAAGCAATCGAATGATGCTTTTATGACGTAAAGTGGTGAGGTGGTAATGAAGGTGACCTGGACTTAGTTATTTACAGAACCCTCTTTCACTAGCTGGTTTGGCAACTCTAATTAAACGCGTTGCCTTTGCCAATGGATCTCTAATAGACTATTGGAAGGAAGCACACCTTTCCTCTAATCCTTCTTATTCCCTACGAACAGCCGACTTTGGACATTCACGTGTCTCTATCAAATCATGCTCTTTAAACAATTGAATTTTGGTACTGCATTGAAGGGCAAGTGTTTCACTAACGAAACGGCATAAAATATCACCCCCTTCAACTCTGTGGTATCCACACATCAGTGCTCATGGCAATAATGAGAGACTCGATACGAAATCGCAAAGCTTGGCCTTTAGGACGCAATCGTTTAAATGCACTTTTGGGTAGCAAGGAGCATATCTAACAATTCTCCCACAGGGAAGGCGCCAATATCCCTAAGAGAGAGGCAAAGTTAGATTGATTTCCTAAGGCCTCAAACGCTTTTATTATTCTTCCTGATGTGAGAACATACAACCAGACCTGATTAACAATGTTGGGAAATCTATTTTTTGTCTGACAAAGCAAAAGCTTAAACAAAGGCAACGTAGAATCAGCAAACTTATTTGCAAACCAAACTATTTTTAGCAGCTATTCATTTGCGAAGTTGTGAAGCAGCATAAATGGGTCGAATCGTAACTAATGTCTGAAATTTGACATTAATGTGGTGGTGATGATGATAATCCTGACCTTGACCTAGTTTCGCACGTGGTTGAATGACATTGATCGTCGGAAGCTTCAGCCTGTAACTTCACTCCGACAATGATGATGGATACTTCTCAGGGGTATAACACTCCACAGGTACAACGCAAATTCTTAATTCCCTTGGCGGAGGCCGTATGAGAAAGAGTACTTTATTAGCCCAAATAAGTTTATAGACGTCGCAGAAGACCCCTCTTCTTTGCAAGAATTCATAAATTTTGTAATTAGTGACAAAAAGACGACATGTACCAAGGATAATGTTAGGAACTGGCGCAAAGATGCTCTAAAAGGTTTGATTACGTCCGTTGCTCTTGTTACGGACAGCTTTAAGGCTCGTAAGCGCTAGAGCATTTATGGTGGAGGAGGTTCCTGAAGTGCCAACCGACCCAAAACGGCTTCCAAACCACACTGATGCCATGGACACGGAATCTGACGCTCCTGTTTCGAAAAAAATAAAGCTGTCATCTGCATCAAGTTTGCAGGAACTTATGTCGTGATGGTTTTTATGTAGGGCTTGATATCTCTTGCTCCATTCCAACGTTGAAAATTGACGACATTGACAGCACAGTACCTTCAGCTTTGTTGGTTGGTGTTCATTCTTGTATTATTTTTCAACTAGAAACAAGTAAAGCTTGCTTTCAAGTGTCATTTAAACCCGTCAAATCTACCCAAAGTTTGGCCTACAGTGTTGATCAATGGTCCACCTTTTTGTGGAAAAACCACACTTGTCAAGGCCATTGCAGGGGTATTTCAAATTTTTTGTCGTAGCTATTGTAGACCCTTCACGTGAATTATCTCTCCGTAACTGTAGGCCTCGTTACCCCAACTATTCGTACCTGGCGGGAAGTTTTCAATCAGGCTAAGGTTTGCTTTATTTTATGTGCTCTACTATCTCCCAGACTAATGCGCCCTGTATCCTCCATATTGATGCAATTGATAGCATGGAAAAGCATAATGCTCCCGTTGGGACTTTTCGTGTCGTCTGCCTATTGAAAAATGAACTCTTAACTGGTGAGTTACTAGGTGCTTATTATTGTTCTAGAATGCGTTGGAACCGGTATAGTCGTTGTTGGTGAAACGCGTAAACTTATAGCGAGTCTTCCTCAAGATGTTACAGACGTATTTACGCATAGATTTACTTTTGGCATGATGGAAGAATCGTGTCGGTTAAGGTTAGACCTTTCGCTTCCTTCATTATTCCACGACCTTTAATCGCATTAACTGTCTCTAATATGTACTTCTGTAGCCTGCTCTCCCAGTTTCTAGTGGACGAGGTTTCAACCTCAAAAGGCGAGGATGGGTCTCCTATGCGGGCGGAATCCCAGCTGCTGTTGGCGGAGGATCTGACTCTAGAGGAAATCGCTCACCGCACACCAGGCTACGAAGCCGGTGACTTAGTTCGACTAGTTCTGGCTCTTCGCATGGAATTAATGTCCAGATCGGAGGAAGAGGCATCCCCATCGGCTGAGGTCAGAAGCCCTTTAAATTTGTCAATTTTTTCCTTGTTAGCATTAGTCGTGGGGTCAGCGACAGCCACAAAGACTATTAAGACGAGCTCTGAATTTCGGGAGGAAAGCAGCGTAGATTAGACAATTGACCGCGTACGAGATGTCCTTTAAAGAGGAGAGGAACTTGCTCATATTGATAATACGAATGGCTCGTGGTGTGTTTTCTTCACCTAAACTTACGGTCACATGAAGGCGCATGAGCACGACGATACCGAGGGGAAGGTAGAGAAGAAGGAAGCATGTGCTCATTGCCAGGTGGCCGGTAATGCGTCCCATCTCTTGAGCACCTCTTCCACCAAATGTCATCGTTGTGCGCCACCGGTGGGCTCTCCAGAGTTGTTGTATGATGATGAGATTGAGCACAAGGACTATTATCACGGGTAGGAAGAAAGTCACAACGGTGGTGAAAACGATTGCAAAGTCTGCTAGCATGGCTCTGCTCCGGTCCATGCGACAGGCGATGTTGCCTTCCGTCTCCACTTTCAAAGTTTGCACTAAGAGGGTGGGGATGTTGCCACTAGCACCGAGAATTGCGACCATGAGACAGGCTAGAATCGCTTTTTTGCGGTAGTGGCAAGCATGAAATCGAATTGGATAGTAGGTACTGAGTACTCGGTCGATGGAGAAGACCACAACGAGGTAAGAGGCAGTGAAGTACATGGTGTTGGGCAAATACTCGAGCAGTTTGCAACTTAGCTCCGAGGTGGCATCTAGTTTGATAGAAAATGCACCTCCGGTTGCATAGTGCAAACCTCTACCGAGGAAGTCATCCATTACAGTGTTAATGATAAGGGAAACGGTATGAGCTAAGGCCAAGCTGATGGCGAATACAGAGAATCGAGTGCGTGGTTTTTCTCGCCAAAAGAGACATATGATAAGGCCGTTTCCAAGCGCTCCAGTGATCGCGATGGTAGGCGAGGCGTAAGCTCTGAACGCGCCGACGAGGGTACTATATTCTGCAGATTTGGAAGCGAAACGATCGTTTTCTAGGCCCTGTTGCCGATTTAGCATGACTGAAAGCGTCTGAATTTGTGTCGCTAGATCGGGAAAGTGTGTTCACTGCGTGACTGGCTGAGTTCATGAGTTTGATCTTTATTCGTTTCCAACTTTATTTGTAGTGCAAGCCGTTGGGTCGAGTGACACGAGACGTGTTGGATGCGGCCTTGACTCAAGTCACACCAGCGGTTAAAAATACTGCCGAATTCGTTACAGTTCCTGATGTGACTTGGAATGATGTTGGTGGGCTTGAGGAGACTAAGATGCATCTCCACAATCAATTTATGGTACGTTTGATTCAAGTGCTGTTATCGTCCTTCCTCACTATCGATGTTTATTGAGACTCCATTAGTTGTGGTGCCTTAAGATGGATGGTTTCCTCGCCCATTCTTTTAAGTCCCATCCTTAATGCACTTTTCGCTTCAGGCTTCACAAAGCAGTTGGATCTACTAGGAGAATGTGTCATGTAATGATTTAAAAGTGGTTAGCCTTTTTTTGCTTGCCACTTTCTCCATGGCAGCTGTTTTGAAAGATCCATTTGCGTCGCATTGCTTTGAACTAGGCGACGTTTTGTAGGATAATCGTTTTTTCTTGTCTGAAGGCGAAACAAGTTGCTTTGTGGAGTTGACTTCCGTGACCCGCCCCCTCTTATTACCTTGTCGGCCTTTCGCGGTTGTCTAACGGTCTCTGAGTTATTCCTTACACGCAGGGGAGTATCAAATTAATTTCCTTTACAAGGCATAATCTAGACGCCTAGATTGAGAACTGGAACCCCAAAGCCAATGCGGTTTAATCCGTTCATTATTCTTCCTCAATGTTTCTTAGCTTCTCATAGACGATTGGGAGAGGGCGCAAGCCCTGCGAAGGCGATCTGGTGGTATTTTGCTGGAAGGACCTCCAGGGTGTGGCAAGACACTGATTGCTAAGGCCCTCTCCAACACCGCTGGACTCAACTTTCTCTCTGTGAAGGGTCCGGAGGTTCTAAACAAGTTCCAGGGTGAAAGCGAGCGTCGAATTAGGGAAATATTCGAGCGTGGACGAGCGTGTCAACCATGCCTCATCTTTTTCGATGAAATTGACGCCATTTGTCCACGGCGGGATGGAGATGAGACCTCTGGTGCGTGACTATTTGGATAGACAGAATCGTCACGGAGTGGATGAGTATATTTTGTCTATTTTGGGATTGCAGGTAGTCGAGTGAGTGTGGTGAACCAGTTGTTGGTCGAATTGGATGGAATTGACAAGCATCGACAGGCGAGAGTGTTTGTAGTTGGGGCGACAAATAGAAAGGATATGATTGACGAAGCAGTTTTAAGACCGGGCCGCCTGGGTCTGCATTTGTATGTCTCGCCTCCAGCGTCACCTTGTGAGCGGGCTGATGTCCTCTCTGCGTGCACTCGTGGAGCTACTGCTCCAGTAATTGAAGGTGGAATAGGGGTGTTGCAACGTGTTGCATCCGATTCTCGCACCGATGGAATGAGGTGAGCGGTTGCACACATTTGTGCATGTGTGTAGCCATGCTGAAAGTCTGACTTCTGTTGGCTTGTTTTCAGTGGTGCGGATTTGGAAAACCTACTGGAGATGGCAAAACTGAAAGCTCAATTGGCGAAGAGGAATTTCCTGGTCGAAGATGATTTAAAATTCGCTTTGAATGAGTTGAAAAGTAGTGTCGTCTTGTGATTGTGCAGAATGATATTTTCTAAACAAATAACTGTTGCGATTTTTTTGGGCGGCCGTGAGGGTGTGGGATCGGCCACTTCTGAGACCTTGGCTCGTTGGCAGATCACTTGGGGCTCAGGTTTAAGCGGGGAATTATTGGGGAGGGTTGGGCATTATTCTTGCTGTAGTGGTTTTAGCGGCGTGACCCATTTTCAACTGAATGCACTTCTAGGATGGAGGTGGTTCGTTGATACAGAAGCAACTACGAAGGGGGATGTGTGCACTAAGACGTGCGATTCACTTATCGGTGTGGGTTCCGTCTAACTAGTCATTTCAGGCTCTCCATGGATGTGAAGGACAAGGGGAAGAGGGTAGAGAGGGCCCATCACAGAAACAGACTAGTTGTGGAAGAAAGTAAATCAGTGTTTGGCTAAGTTATTTGCAACACTATCAAAAAAGTGCATCCTGTTAATGAGCATAAGCTTTAGCATTCAGACAAAGTCGTACAATCAAAGGAGTAGAACTCTTGCGTTTTTTAAGTGCAATCGTATTTACGTGAGAAGAGGGCGCATATGCTCTTTATTTGGAGAGCGTTTGTTTAAATGAGCCAATTTGATCACTGAGTGTTTAATGCAGGAGCACGTGTGCAGCTTCAATTGCATTGCCTGTTTGTTTCTGTAGACGCGTCGGGTGTTGTCATTAGTATTCATTCACCCGAGTAATGGTTGATATTGCAAATCCATCTTTGGAGGAGGAGTGGCCAGAATTGGGCAAAGTCAGTGCGAAGACTGCACAGGAATCAGCGCCATTTAGACGGCGGCATAAAAGGAACTGGAAACGCTTTGAAGATGGTGTTGAACTAGCTAAATCGTCAAACAAAGAAGATTTCCAGTCATCTGGAGTTAATGCTCACACTCAAAGTAGTCCCCGTACGCCGTGTGATAGTAACAATGACAATCGTTCGCCTTTACCTTCGAGCGCATCAGTGGGCGATAAGAACCGTTCTTGCCTTCTCATTGGGCCAAATTTTGTGGGTTATGAAGTTAGGCTTTATGCGCCCATATCCGGCTTCGGTAAGCACCCGCTATAGTCATTGCTGTATAGATCCTAATATTGTTAATTATTACAGAGGCCTTACTCGTACTCCTGTTACGTGTTGTTGTCATCATCCGCAGTGCATGTTTTGCGCGTCTTCACGTTTAAATAGAATCAGATTGCAAGTGGAATACTATTTTGGAGACGCCAATTTTGGTAAAGACGCCTATCTGCAGGGTCTCATGGGAGCAGACCGCTTCATCCCACTTGATGTAATCCTACGTTTTCCTCGAATGGCTTCACAAGCGGCAACACGTGAAGATGTTTTTAAAGTAAGCTGTGGTGTCATTTTCTCAAATTTTTAATCCTTTTTTAGGCTTGTGCTGGGAGCACGGTTGTTGAATTCGATGAAACCAAGAGTAAAATACGTCGGATTAATCCCAATTCATTTCCCTCTCTCATATCTACCACAATAAGTTTGTTAACCTGTGTTAGCTTTCTAACCGATTCGTTTCCTAGAATTGCCTGAACCCACTGCACCGCATCCACTGCTACAATTTCCTGATCAGCCTAGCCCTATTCCGGCAGTTGCGTTGCAGCAGTCTTCTCAACTTCCGGTTCCGGAGGTAATCTTAACGTCATCTCTCGAAGAAACTCGCTCTCCTAAGCAAAGGAAGAACAAACCACAGCAGCTGAAACAACAAAAACCACAAGAAGAACGTTGGCAAACAGTTGACCGTCGCTCCAAACGAGCTGGCAATCGTTCTATTTGTGATAGTGATGCTGAAACTCAAAGAATCTCACGTCCGGTAAGACATCTTTGCCGTCTTTTCAGTCCTATTTTAAAGTTTGAAAAACGAAAGGTCTTATACCCTACCTATCTTCTATAGGCTCAATCGCGATCACGCGCTGTTTCGTCTTGCTCTGATTCTGCGGATATAGATGAAGAAGACCTGTTGAAGTACCTTGTTGTCATCTTGCCAGAGCGAGCGATTGAACGAGAAGATCCTTCGACCACTGTTCTTACCACTAAGGCGCCAGAAGAAGCTACACAACAGTCAAACACTTCTGGTGTTGCTACTTCCTCTAGTACTTCTGCCTCCGAATTTCGTTCGAAGGGTTTTTCTCACAGTCACCACAGTATTCCTCAGAAATCGCAGAAACTGGAATGTAGTGCTGTGTCGCAGAGAATCTATAACAAGCATCCAAGTGGGGATAGGCACCCCAACCCCGATTATCAGTCAAGGTTTGTCCATCTTATTAGGCTCATCCATGTTCAAATCTGTTCATTTTAGGGCCAAAACTCACGCCGAGCACTTACAGGAGATTAAGCATGGTTTGGAGATTTATCAGAGTAGTGTGCGACGTCAACGTCGTTCATCATACACTCGCCTGGGATTTGATTTTGACTATGACTTTGATGACTATCCCAGTTCCAGAACCAGCTCCTTTTCTGACCTTGGTAGCCTAGAAGATCATCACATTATCAACCAGCCCGGTAAGGTAGGTTTCTCAGCATCTGCCTTTACTACATATTATTTCAAGGTTCAACTTTTGTCGGACGAGGATTTTGCAACCTTAAAATTTGCCGCTGAAGATAAAGTGCCGCCTCCCGCGGACACCCACGCGTCACAGGGCGAACAATTGCCAACTGAGAAACCCGAAGAAACTGTTACGGAGAAGAAATCTACTGAAATGAAGCCATATCCCTTCTTTTATCCCTCAAGCATCATTGATCCCCCACCATTCGTTACTCAACCAGTTATCTACTATCCTACCAATGTTCAAATGGCTCAATGGAATCCCACTTTTCAAGTGGGCAACAAGGACACTGCTGCTACAACTGAAGATCAACAGTCTGAGTCTTTCCACCTCGCAAAAGCCGCTGTCGCTGCTCTCATCAACGAGGTCTCAATGGCTGCTTCGAAGGTGGACGAACAGATTGGCCAGTCACCAAGAAGAATTTCATATCTGTCAGCTTCCAGAACTCCGCGTCGTGTGGTTGGTTTCTACCCTGTCAAAATCGGTGCCGGGGGCAGACGTCGGCGTGATGAGTTGGATGTTGGTTTTGCCTTCGATATCGACAGATCTAGCGGATATGGTGGGAAGGGAATTCGTCATGCCTCTAGCAGAGGACCACGCATATCTAGCGTCTCCTTCTGCGAGGGTGATAAAAGTGTTGTAGGTTTTGCACCAGACATGGGCGTTGAGGAGAACAAAGATAAAACTGTCGTGTCGATGGGCCGGTGAGTTGATAACTCCCTTTACGCATGCGGGGATGAGGTCACATTTTTTTCTTGCCTTGCACTTATAGCGATTTTTGCTGCTCTGGGACAACAGTGATAATTAGCAGTCAGTCACGTTATCTATCAAGTGGGACGGAAGTGCGCTCGCATAACACCAGTGATCACCAGTCAGAACACCAGGAGGTAGCAACGGAAGGTCCCTTAAGGGTCCAAGGCCGACGAAAACATGCCACCTCATTCTGTGCCTCCACAGCTCATTCGGCGAACAATTTCGCGCCCAATTTCCGCGGCAATATGGCCACTCAATCGGTTTTGAAGGCGGGTGGATACACCTCGAAGGACTACATGCGTTACCGTGCTGCTTGTCTGGCCGACAGGGAGCGTTGTGGTGCGGGCAAATCACAGGAGATGAACACCCTTTATCGCTTTTGGTCCTTCTTTCTGCGGGACAACTTCTTCAGCAAAATGTATCGCGAGTTCAGACAGTTGGCTAGAGCAGATGCCGAGGTGGGTTATCGCTATGGCATTGAGTGTCTCTTTCGATTCTATTCCTACGGTCTGGAACGTCGATTCCTTCCTTCTCTATTCAAAGACTTTCAAGTGAGTTTTTAAGGGCTACAGCCTTTTTTCTAACCCCGATGGGTCTCACACAACTTGAGTCGCTTTTATGCTGCAGGAAGAAACGCTTAGGGATTACGACACTGGTCATTTGTACGGTCTGGAGAAGTTCTGGGCTTTTCTGCACTACAGTAAACAGAAGCCGGAAATGGAGCCTCGCATTGCTCAGCTTCTCAAGAAGTACCGGCGAATTGAGGATTTCCGCATTAATGTGAGCAAGGATATCGTTAATACATCATTCGTACTCTCGCCCTAATTATGCGTGCCACATCTGCCGGCTGAGAACCGATGAAATGCCCGATTTTCTCTTTCCAGTTTGAAGCTCCAGATGGCTTCTTCGGCTACCGCAAGCGCCTGCCTTCGACATCTGCTGATGTGTCGATTTCTGAACCCGTAAGTAAGCATAGCCGAAATGCCTTCGAGTCAGGATCTATCAATCCTGCCGACTTCGAGTCTGAACCGGCGGCGGCCACTGTGTCAGCGTCTCAAGCCTCGGAGTCCCTCGCGTCCAGCGATTGTCCTATCAAAGCCCAGAAAACCAAAAAGGAGGAGGCCGAGGATGAGGACAAGAATGCGACCAAATCAGAGGATGTGAAGCCATTGCGTCAAGGTGAAGCACCAGCTAAAGGTGAGGATCCGGTCAAAAAGGATAAGGGACTTCAGAAAAAACGCTTGATAAAGGGTAAAAAACCAACCAAATTTGCTGTGAGTGAATCTGGCGATACGCCGCAGCCCTCAAAGAAGGAGTCTGATGATACACAAACAGTTTCTACCACTGCCAAGTGGCCTGTGAAGCACTGGGGTCCCAAAAAGGCAACCTCGAGTGATGGAAATGCTGATTCCGAGAATGCAAAAATCACTGAACCGGCGGGCAATTCCGCAGGTGTCGAAAACGCAACAACGGCTCCAAAAAAGCCGACAACTGAGCACTTAGCCGCTTCAGCGCCCAGGAGATTGCGCAGTCGACGCGGTAAACCCATGCCTGAATAGCCCTTTTTCCCCCTTCTTTTCGCCCTCCTTTATGCTCCACCTAATTTCTATTCCCTCACATCTCTTTATCGTTCTAATTCTTCCCCTAATACCTCCAAATGTACCGCCTAGTGCCCACCTCCACCATCATGGTTGGCTGGCACAATTATTGTGGCGGTGGATTTGTTGAAAGTTTTTATTATTTTTTAAAGTCCCACTCTTCCCTTTCTGTTTGCTTATTATGGAACCCACCCCCTTGACAACACCTTGTGTGTGTGTGTTTGTGTGTACGGCCTGCATCTAGTACAACTATTTGCATTTTATTTCGTCGTTTAACAAAAAATGTGCAATTTGGAAGAGTGGGCTAGCATGGATTATTTGTGACCACGTTTGAGTGATGGTGGCTTTGTGGACACCTTCTTCCTCTCGAAACAGGGAGTGTTAAGTATTTTGTGAGCCCTTTTATAGAGCTCTTTCATATCCTACAAGGGAGAGAAGGAATTAACAGAAATCCTTTTCAGCAGACCCTGATCTTACATTGGGAGCAGGAGGAGTGGGTGCATCCTCATGGATCCGTCCACTGTCTTGTGAGCTGACTTCTTCGTTTGTCACCCAATCCTGCCAGCGTTGTTCATCGGAAGCCACTTCTCCTCTCACAGTCTCGGTCGGCGCCTCGAGTTGTGCCAAGTCGCGTTGACAATCATTCTGCAGAGGAATTGAAATTTTGTGCTTAGATGTACGACTTGGAAGTGATGACTTCCATTCTTGCAGCATCTGGAGTGTAGCCGATGTTTCAGTGTCTCGACCGAAGGTTAGTTCGTTCTTCAGTACAGTCTGTTGAGTTGTTACTGCGGCTTTCTGAAATTGAATTCCACCGATTAGACTTCAGATGTCGTGAAAACATGTCTCTTTTTTGACCCACCAATTCATCCAAATTGGGCGCGACTGCGGTGGTGTTGAATGCATCAAGGTGTGCCAACAGATTTGTTGTTGGATCGCCCTTTTTGCCGAGTTTTCGTCGGCGGACTTTGTGTTTTGCGGCGACTTTTGTTGTGGCAACTTGATCGTAGATGTCCTGTTTGATTATGCCCTTTTGAAGTAGCTCCATCTGTCTCTGCCTCTCACGTTCCTCTAGCCGTTTCATGTGGTCAGTTAGATCGACCTAGTGTGAGCGGAGAGCCACTTCTACACTTACTACAACACATACGTCTCCCTCGAGGCTACCCACACAGACGTGGAGGCATCACATGCCCCGTTGTCACGTGAGACCAAACGAGGTATGCGTGTGTGCATGCGCGCGTGCGTGTGTGTGTCGTGGATCTGTATCGGATGGTTCAGTAATGAACTGTCTGGAAGCCAATCGATGTCCCGTCCCAATCGCTGGTGATGCCTGCACAGCTTCAAGGTGTGCCAACGTCAGGTCCCCTCACCTCTGCCATTGGTGGATCTTGGAGGTGACGATGTAGGCCACAGCCTTCATTAACCAGACTCACTTAAGACAACTGACTGTCTGAAAGACCTTAGTTGGCGACGGAAAGGGTGACAGATGGGCATAGCCCTCCCCTCTCCTGCTTCACGGCTGGTGTACATCTACTTAATGCATTCTACGATTCGGCCTCCACGCCTATGCTGTCAGTTCCTTTAAAATCAACATTCTACCTAACCCTACTGCGTGGTGATGTTAGGACTTGTGGCGAGCTCAAGATCCACTGATGGGCCCTCAGTAAGGCGAGCCTTGCAGCAGGGACTTACCCTACTCTGCTGTATAAGCAGTTGGCCCAATTTTTCATGCCAAATCCTATTGTTGATTGGGGCGTACTCCTTGTGCAGAAGTTGTCGGATGTTTCTCCTAATCGTCTTTGCAATTGGTCGCCTGGCATTGAAGGAACAAAAAAGGAATATAAGTTAATTTTCAAAGCTTGGAAAATGATTTTACACAAAGTGAGCAATTAGACTCTGCTCCGTACAATCAGGCCCGTACTTTTTTTCTCTGCAAAATACGAGGGTACTTCCTGAGGTCATTACTAAGTATATCCCGTGGTGCTGGTATGAGAAAGAGTAAGGGGTGAAGAATCCTGATCACGGGTTAGTTCTATCCAACAATGAGATATTCTTTTGAAGAAAAGAACAATGGCATTGCGGTGAAGCGGGTGGACGGAGCAGTGCAGTGGCGAGTATTGTGAACAGCATATCTCGTGACTGCGTCAGGCCCCAAAAGTCTCACCCATAATTGCGTAAACAAGTCAGTTGTAGTAGTTGTGGAGGATTGTGTGGTAGTTGTTCTCATTGTGTGCCCATTGATGCGAGCGTTTCGAGCCCTCTATAGTACGGCCCTAATAATGGTGGCACGAAGTCACTAGTTTTATAGCTGTTCTGTGCATCAGTTAAGAACAACTCCAAATTGGTGCACTTCTAGAAAGTGGTTGGGGGCTGACGCTTCAACATGATAAATCAGTGTCACAGGGGGAAGGTATTTAAGAAGGAAAGGGTGAATAGCTGCGCAGCGAGTTTGTGAGGGGCGGCTTCGACCTGTAGATTGCCCGGCAGGTGCAGAAACCTACATTGCGCGTTCGTAGTCTTGAACATTGACACGATATTCGATCTCGAAGCGTTGTAAAATGTTTTGTCTGCGTCGAACCGGGTGGCAGACAGGCAAGAACCACTGGCGCCATTTCTCGTAGGTGCCTGCGCTCTGACCAAATTTTTCGGTCATGTAATGCGCCGCTGCGTGCAGTGCTTCGGTCTATGGTCACAAATAGATCACAAATAGATGACGACAACTCTTAGTGACTGGTTATTGCTTTTGACTGCTTTGTCAGGGTAATGCACAGTAACTACTTACTAGAAACTACGAATGCTCGATAAAATTTGGTGATTTATTTATGCACCTTGGTCAAACTACGTGCGAGATAATTAAAGTGCTGGTGTTATAATCCCATCAAGCAGAACTTGGCCATCCGAAGCAATGCAACAGATTGAGAATTTAATGCTGCAATTTAAAGCCAGCGCAAATTACTACCTTTGTCCGTTTAAATCAATTGAGACGTTTACTGACTTTTTACGCGCGCATTCGAACTCATTATCTTCGCAACATATTGTCCTGATTACTACGCTCAGACCAGAAAACGACTCAAATGACTATATCAAAGCAAAACTTTTGATGCGGTGGGAAACATTCTTTAAAAATATCGAGTGGCGTGACCAGCTATGCGACTGTCACGGTCGACTCTTAAACTAGTAGTGCTGCCTAGTATTCAGACAAGATTTTCTTTTTGAAGCATCGTATAATAGGCTTGATGCCAGGATTTATAAAGGGTGGAGACTCCGACTTATGGGCCGAAAGTTTTCCAGCGATTCGTCCAAATACATTTCCTTCTAATTACGTGGGCTTTGTTTCTACTTTTTACATGAATCATTTTCTTTCCCATTCGTCTGAAGAGCAAATTTCCCGATTGGCCACACCTTAAACGGTCAAAATATGCTTGAAAAAGCTCCATAAAAACGTGCATTTTATGGGGAGTCAGAAAGACCAAAACAGTTTTGCAGTACAGATGAAAGGCAATGCAAAGCAGGTTGTTTCTATCGCATCTTTGTTTTTCGTTCAGTAGCCAATCACCGGTTGTATCCAATGTTTGTGCCTGCTTAATGCAGTCACTCTGCAACCTGCGCTCGTCTGGGTTGATTTGCAGATCACCAAATTTCGCTACTTCTTGCTACCTCGTTCCAGCTATCCTGAGATCAATGGATTGTGTACGCCGATTCAGATAGATTTGGTACAAGCGCCACAACATTTCAGATACATCACACTGAGTAAGTAGTTACGCAAAGTAATCCTCTAGGGAATGCAAGTTGGCCTCTTATTTAGTGATAGCTCACTGGACAGTGGATTGGCTGGCTGGTTTTAGCATTTAGCCTCACTGGGTAGCCATAGTCTTTGTCCTCTTTTTAGATCACAGCATTTGTAAAAAGGGATGACCTCGAGATGTCAAACTTCTAAAAGTACATCATTACTTATCTAAGCAAATAGATGGTGGAAAATGCTTTTTTTCCTTCGGCAAGAAACAATAGAATTATCTATCTACCCAACGCTCAGTCAGCGAACGTGCGATAACGTGGAATCGTGACGATAAATTTTAGGAAAATAATTATCTAACAAAGAGAGTTCCAAAAAACCTCAGGACTAAGCAAATATTGGTCCAGGAGAAAAAGAAAGGAAGCTGTTCCATGAGGGGAAGCATTACTGGAGTTTCGAGAATCTCCATCTCAATAAACCAACAGGCTCTAGATCTGGATCAACCATCGTGGGTGAGGAAACATTGACAGTAAGGCACCAGAACACCTCCTCTCAAGTAAAATAGGTCCTCATTTTTTACTAATTCAATCCACTTACATCATTCACCACATCCGGTGTGACCGTCACCTTTTCACCCTCTCGCTTCAGTCCACTCAAGTTGACGATTGTTGTCCATCGTCGCAAAATCTGCGTCGGGGTTAATTCCACTTGAGGGAGAAAAAAAATCAGCACCAGAAAGTAATTAAGTTAACTTGCCAGCGGAATGTACAATGTCTGAACTAAGTAGTGGCAGGGTTAGATGTAATGGGGACTTCAGACATCAGGGTACCTTGAGGAGCTTACCATTTTCACGCTTTGTGGTCCTGAAATTGGGTCCATTGTAGTCGTCCTGGGGTTCCGAGTCCCTAGAGGTTATTATCCCAAAGCCCCGATAGCCATCCTCGTCACTGGGAAAGTTTGGAACTAGTCGCGATTTGGTCCAGTCTTCTGCTTCCAAGGGTAATTGGAACCTGCTGATGCGACGCGATTCCTCACTTTCCGTCTGACTTGGTGTAGAGACAATCCAATCAGACGGCTGGAAGTGTGTGAAATTTGCAAACTCATCCTCGTTCCAGCTTGTTGCATTCGTGAGGGATGGTTGCGCACTTGCGTGAGTGTCTTCGGGGTGACGATGTGACTTCTTCAACCGATGTCGCATGGATCAATAATTGCGAAAATTTGAAAGTAAATCAATCCTCACTTCTGCGTGACCTTGTGGAGTGGGGTTGGAGGTCTCGAAGTAGTTGTGTCGAGCTTGAATTAAGCGACCCTGATTTTTGCATGGATTTGCCCCCTGCCCAACTTGTCTCGTAGGTGTGGACTGGACGAAATGACGGGCTGAATCGGCCCAGGAGGTGTCTCGATTTTCTCTAACTGAACCACCACGATCTGCCCAGGCTTGTTTGTTGTTGTGTCTAGTCGTCTGAGGATCTGAAGATGTCGATGAGAGCTAATCGGAGACGTCCACACTAACTAGTGATTATTTTAGACTCGCGTTTTCAAAGCTGGGGAATTCCTTCATCAAGTTTTTCTAGGTTTAAGGAGGTATAATGGCACCTGGTTCAGGTCCCCAACAAAGGAAGAAAACTTGTGGAAGCTGTGTAACCGATTTCCATGCGCTACCCGCAACGAGATAGCAAAAAGCTTCGTCATTTTTTGACAATTGACTAACTGACTTGAAGTCAGAGGTGACAAATGCATTCCGGGCTCTTCAATCGAGCGAACACAGGTTACTCCCCCCACACCTCTGGGAAAAGAGCCGTCTCATTTCCAAAAGTCTACACCTTGTGCATAGACAGAATTGTTTACGTCTGTAGGGACAACTTTAGCATAAACAGTCACGACCAGTCAATCGGATGGAGGATAAGGCAAGATCGCTCACAGCTCACCATTTCTTGGCATAGAACACGCTCACACACGAGATGGAGTTACAGTCTCAAAAATGGCCAAGCTTTACATTCACTGGGACAAAACTACTTCATTTTGTTACCTCATGCTACTGATGTAATTTAAGCAACCCACTAAGACACCATAAGCCGCTGTGCAATGAAGAAGTTTTTTCGTGAGTTTCGACGGGAGATTACTCCAGTTAGAACATTGGTACAAAACCTCGCCATTTCCCGCCCCTCATTTTTGGAGGCAATGATGGAACATGGGATAGTTTTTCTACTAAAACTATGAAAAATTTGCAGACGAAAATGAGCAACCCGACTTATGTACGAAAAACGACTTATCAATCGTTTTCAGCTGCTTTTATTTGGTCATATTTTGTGGAGTGTAATCCAGTGCTTCACACAGTTGACGAAACACACTTCACCCATAAATATCACTGGAATTTGGAAACATTACCTTCCTATTTTGAGAGACAAAGATCAACAAAAACAATGTCACTAGGAAGTGACATTCTGACAGCCTGGTTTATAAAGAGACCATTTCCCAACAAAAACAACATGAACTTGGCAAAAGAGAGCGCAGTGTTATCGCCTGAAGTGCCTCAAACGGCTTAAAAACACATTTCAAGATTAGAGATGAGAAACATGCATAGAAGTGCATAGCCTCCTCACACCACCACGTTTGATCGTTTTCTTCCAATGTCTAAAATCAACTTAGAAAACTGATCTAAAATTGTAAAGAAGAAAACTTCCACCAATAAGCCAACATGGGCACCTAAGAAACCCACTTTAATTCAATATTATCTTTCAGGCTCAAACAATACATACTACTGAAAGCTTATGAGTGGAAATTATAAATTGGAAGAGTTTGAGGTCCTTTTAAAGAGGCAAAAACAGACTCAGAAGTTATTCCACATTTTTTCTCAAGTATAAAGGAGAATAACGGATATACACAGACTGTAAATATTTACATGCACGCCTACACAAGTTGACGCGAGTACTCAAAGTGTGGGACTGCCCTGTCTCATGTCGGACGCGTTCTCCGTCTCCCGAATCGGCAGGACGAGTTCATCAATTACAAAATTTTGAAAGATAGGGTCATCCTTCACCATATCCATAGAATCCTCTTCAATATGCGGTTCATTGCCATCACCCAATTCACGAGAGGTAGCTATGGGATTGGAAATTTGGGAAATTTCGCCCTCCACCGCTGTGGACACGATTGGTGGAAGTTTTACTGCTAACAAAGAAGACGATTGAATGCCTTCGATGCCCTCACCTTCCCCTTCGTCCTCCTCCTCTTCCTCCTCATCTTCCTCAATAGCTTCCGCCTCTTCGCTTGGAGCATATTCACTGCCAGAAGAAGCAGCGTTAGCTCGTCTTCCTGAAGGATTCTTCTCAGCAGTAGTATCCTTCCCTCCTCTTTCGTCCTCCTCTTCCTCCGAGCTTTCTATTTCTCTATAGTTTACGCGAACCCTTGAGCTGCGTCTACAAACGAAAGGGAGAACGTTAAGTAAGTATCAAATCCACCTGTGAAAAGAAATCAGCTTACCTGAGAGGAACGCTATCTTCGCCATCTTCATCACTGGACGGACCTTCAAAGTGTGGAATTCGACGTCCACGTCCTCCCTTATTCGGCCTTCCCCCACGACGATGTCTGAACCCTCGAGCAGCTCTTTTATAACGCCGACTTCGTCGCCTACGTCCAACTTTCCAACTCTGATCTGATGAAACCGACTCCGCCGTCGAGGAGTTTAGCTCCACTTCCTCCTCATACTCCTCATCCTCGTCTTCGTCATTTTCACTTTCATCGGAAGGCCGAAATTCCTCACTCCCAGGTGAGACACGCCGTCGACGCTTGCCGCGTTCTCGACCCTCTGAGTCAGAAGACGCCGAAGAAGAGGAGAGCTTCTTCCTCTTTGCAGTCTTCAGTACCACAGAACCAGGCATTGGAGGTCCTCCACACGCCGTGTTTTCGTCCTTGCTCCCCTCTTCATGATCACTGTGCTGAGTCTTTGCTTTGCTGCGCTCCAAACGCTCCTGTGCATACTTCTCATCCTCTACCAGCACCTCGTCCAACTGCTGAAATGCAGCGTTCACGTTGTAGTGAACATTCCGATGGCGAGTTGTACGAGTAGGTAATTCGTCTTCCTCCTCTTCCCTGTCCTCTTCATCTTCTTCACCCTCATCATCATCGTCATCACCCTCTTCTTCAGATGATGAGACATCATCAGAGGTGGAGCCACTACTCTCGTAGTAACGTGAACGTTTACGTCTTGCCCGATGAGAACTTTCTTCACTTTCAACAGACGAGGAGTCACTGTCTACAACTGGACGACGCGTTCGCTCATCCCGTAGAATGTTCGTAACGCTGATATTGACAAAATTCAAGCGCTCCTGCATCCTTGCAGCGCTATCCAACTTCTTACTGCGTGCTTGAAGAGTCGACAACTGCTCAACGAGAGCAGCCACCAAACGAGTGTGTAGACAACGTGGACAGAACCAGTCGCCCTCAGGGATGAGATGAAGAGCCGGACGAAGGCATTGGGCATGAAATCCAAGATCACAGGAATCGCAGAGAAGGAGCCATTCTGGATGATTCGATTTGGTGCAAATCTGACACGGCGCCTCGTCTAGAACCTGGGACTTTTGACGCTGAAGATTTCGGCCAGCCACAATACCTGAATTACCTCCATCCTCGGCGTCCAAATCAAAGTCACTCTCAAGTTCTTCCAACCAATCACGAGGTGATTGCTTTTCCCCATCCTGAAGGGAAGAACTGCTGCCATCGAGATCATTCGAGCCATCGTCGTTCCACATGTCGTCGTCCTCATCCTCCTCATTGTCCGTTTCAGAGTCTTCAGGAGAACGAGTCCACAAACACCCGCTGCTGCCGTTATGACCATTTCGTGGCTTTTTTCCCCGTCTTCTTCTCCGCTTTTTGGATGTCTTTTCCTTTCGAGATTTATCCTTCTTTAACTTCCCTTCTGTCCGTCTGGCTTTCTTTGATGCAGAAATGGAGATGGACTTCTTACCACGCGATTTTGAACCTTTGTTGAAGGACTCCATCGCGAGAAACTCCACCTGCTTGCGCTTTCGACCACTTCGACGAAGACCTAATGTCTCCTGTGGTCCCTCATCTTTGACACTTGAAATTTAAACAAAAAAGCAAGTTTATTCACAAAAGAGGTAAAGCAAAGGTATGGAAAAAGAATGACGATTCGACCTGCTCGGTGGTTTGGTTTCTTGCTGCTCAAGCGCAGCTTGATGAACTGCGTCTTCGCTGCAAATGAAACAAGAGACGATTGGCAAATAAAGCCGAATTCAGTTTAGAAATGTAAGAAATTGAATAACTCACCTGGCGATTACTCCAGAATCTGGCTTTTCGTTTGCTGATTCAGTAAGCACCTCCACGCTGAAGCGGAGTAGAGCATACGATTTAAGCAGAGGGTGAGAATAACAGCACTCTTCAGAAGAGCAAGCCACGTACCATTTTTCAGCAACTGTTTCTTCTTTCACCTCCTTCTCCTCCCCTCCAGTCCCCTCGGATTTTCGTTCTGGAAGTTCCGCTGCCTCCAGTTTCACATGAACATCTGGTTCATCAAGTTTTACTTCTCTTGGTGTCACAATATCCGGAAGAGTTGGGGGAGACGGGAAGTTTATTAATTCCGTGGGCTCCTGTTTAGCAGAGACGCGAAATACTGAGTATAGCTCCGAGATGGGGGTCTGTTCGTATTTCTCGTCTTTGAGATCGTCAATCACAGTCTCAAGCGTAGAGAATGAATCACTGAGTAGCTGTGATTAGAAAACAGGCAGAAAAAGGCATGATTTTAATGAGTGAAATAAGAAGAAACTTATGGTTTTGCAAGTAGATTCTCAGTTCCAAAGTTTACAGAATCTTCACATTATTCGGATACAAGTATACCGTAAAATTTTCCCCCGAGTAACCAAAAGATCTAGCCAAGATTGCACTCGTTTAAGACAACTGACTTAAAGCATTTAAACAGCACCTGAACGGAAAGAACGTCTGCTCTGTTTGTATACAAGCAGAGTATGGTCGCCCCATCATCTATGATGCACAAATGCCTCAAAAATATTCGTCAATTCCGGATATTTCGAAGCAAAAGAGCTCAGAGAGTGGAAATATGATTGATGGCCTGTCAATAATAAAGAGATTTCAACTGAGAGTACAACTACGCCAAATACACAGATATATCAGACTTAGAGGAGTGTCGTATGGCCACCTTCTGCCACTTTTGACAGTGATTGCTGTACCATAAGGAGACATGATTTAATGGGGTTAAAAACAAAGCATTTAATTCAGTGGATAAATCCCAAAAATCTACTACAATCTCCGATAAAAATTAACATTGAATTGTACATTTTCAAAGAATCATAAAGACGAATGCAACTTCAAAACATCGAAAGCAAAGTCGACATAAATGCATAAGGTAAAGGGGTCAGGTAAGCGCCACCAAAAATACTCTAGAGTTTCGCCCCTACTGACAAGGTAACAGATGGCAGACACACTAAATATCGACTTGAACAGGAAGTAACGAACCTCCAGAGTCATGTCCTCCGCAGAGGATCGGTAGAGGAGGAAATTGCATTCAGTGTCTACGAGGAGCCAATAGGAGTTGCCGAAGATGTCCACGCCCAAAGGTGGGGTTCGCAGGATGTGCGAGTCTATGGTCTTCACCTTCTCCTTAAAAGGCACATTAAGATGGAATTGGGTCTCTAGACAGAAGAGGAGGACACGGAGGCGGCGCTGCGGAGGGAGGGAGAAGAAGAGGGTCGGTGGACTGCCGTTATTGAGTCCGTCGCCGATTGATCGAAGTTCATCACAATTGTATGCATGTCGCTGCAAAAATCGACCCAATGCTGGCTGCCAACGGTTTAGCTGAGTGCGAAGGCGCATCTTGTTGAGCAGTTTCACTACCAGAGTGGTCAGGGATTGCAGATCAGCTTAAAAAATTAAACACCGCGGTGAATTCCACAAGTTATAGCCAACGTTATGCTTGGAATGGAAAAGTACCATCGGTTTCACATGATAAAAGGCGAGCGATTCGCGGAAAGGTAAGCAGTACGCCGAGTTTTTCGCCGAAATGATTGATGAAGCAGCAAATCTCCGCAAACTCGGGAAATTCGGAGATTTTCGCCGGCCTACCAACATATTTTAATGCCGCGTACAAAATATACAAACAATTAACAAAACAAAAGCACTTCAAAGGACCTCAAAGTTGTAGTGCATGATCAAGGTACTTTAAAGTCAACAGGTTTGGAAAAATGAGATCTGCGCTCCACTCCGAAAAATTCATCAAGATAAAATAGAAAGAAACGCCATGCTAATAAGTAAAACCAACACCAGAAATGGAAGCGGAGAGCACATAGGTATAGACATAACTGCCCACCTTGACAAATTGCGGGAAAGTTCAAAGCTAGGCTATTTAGCTACAGAATGAAAACGTACGCTTCGTTTTCTTCATCAGCTTTGGATTCTACAGACTCAGGTTTCAGGCAGTACATCGCCCATATATATTAAATAAAATCAACAAAGAATTCAGTGCTAGACTAGAGACAAGTTCCAGCCTTCATTTGCATCTACCAATCAGCTGTCCAGCTACTCCATAAATCCGATAGTAAGCTCAATATCAACGTTAAGCCTAAATATAACATTATTTAGATATAAATTGATGAATGTGAAGGTGATTGCGCACCTTACATACGTGTAGTCGTATGAACGCAATGGAATTCATCAGACACTTTTTGCAAAACTACAACATATTTCAGATAATGGTAATGGCTTGAAGCATTTTAATCGCAAAGGCAAACCGAAATATTCAAGTTTGTGATTTTAGTGCAGCACAAAGAATTCCAAATTTTATTGTAGTCACTGTAGAGGGTCCTGCCTCTCCCTCCTGGTTACCCTTGATAGTAGAAGTCTGCGTACGTTTAGACATCTTTAATATATATGGGATGATAAATACAGCTAGGCGAGATATGGGGTTCAGGCCGGGGACGTGTCACGCTCCAGCGAGTCTCTGCGCTGCTCCGTCACGTGATTCCAATTGACTTCCCGCCTCTGGCCTACAAAGCGCATTTAAAGAATTAAGTATTACATAGCCCCCTCGTCTTTTGAGCGCCGTCCCCGGCGCTACCCCTATTGATTCGCTTCGGTTAAACCACCGGGCGGTCTGCCTTCTTCTACGATTAAATAGGCTTCTACCTCGTAGCCGACCGGCGGAGCACCTCTGTAAGGTCGGATCTTATTGTGATGGAGGGTTATGGGTTGGGTACGGAGTTCCGCATTTCGGACGAGGTAGTTCGTGGGGGACAGGACTTTTACTACGCGGAAGGGATCTTTACTCCAAGGGTGGTAAAATTTGCGATGTGTCCCAGGTGGGGGAATCGGCCGATATATTTGTCGGGTATGAGACATTTGAAGGTGTCGACGGGCGAGATTAAACGTCTTCCTTATCCCTTCTTTGAGACGTAGCACGTACTCCGGGACGTTGTCGGCAGCCACCCCTTTTCGCGGCTTGTGAGCATCTTGAACAGAGAGACACCGGTTGATGTGTGGACTGTAGCCCTATAGGCAAGAAGAGCACGTCCAAGGTTTAAATCCCAATCTTCCGGTTGTGCCTCCTCCGTGAAAGCCTTTAGTAACCCTATCAGGGTTCGGTTAGTTCTTTCCACTTGTCCATTGCCCTGAGGGTGGCCAGGTGTCGCGAGCGTCTTTGCGATTTCGAGGGACTTGCATAGTTCAGTAAAGAGTCGGCTTTCAAAATTGGGGCCTTGGTCGCTATGGACTGATTCAGGCACTCCGTGCTGACAGATTCAACGATTGAAAAAGGTCGACGCGACTGTCTCGGCGTCTTGGGACTTCATGGATTCCGCTTCGGCCACTTTCGTGAAGTAGTCAACTACAGCTAAGATACATCGATATCCCCTCTTGGTAAGGGGTAGGGGCCCCATGATGTCGATACCCACTCGTTCGCCCGGAAATCCCGTAAGCATAGGCTGCAGAGGTGCCACTGCTGTGGAATGAGGGTTCTTGAACCTGCTGCAAGTAACGCAGGTTCGGCAGAAGTCGTGCACGTCTGGGGAGAGAAAGGGCCACCAGTATCGTTTCATCGAGGCCTCCACCATCGTTTTCTCACCTACGTGGCCCAATTGCTCTTGCAGCTCTTAGAGGGCTGTTTCTATCAGGGAACCTGAGACAACCAGGCGCTTGGGAGACGTGGCATCTTCTTGGTACCACAAGACTTCGTCTTCCAGGAAGAGTTTGGACCTTTGCTGCCATATCTGCTTGGCTGCCTTGCTGGATGATTTCATCTCTTCCGCAGTGGGCTTGGACGAGGATGCCAGAAACCTGTCGTATACCAGAGACGTGTCGGGGTCTGTGCTCTGTGTGTTACTCCACTGATGTTTGGTCAGCTCGCTTAAAAATAGGGTTCCCACTACACCGCCATGCCTTTCCGCTGAGAGAGGTCTGCGGGATAAGGCGTCCGCGTTGCTATGCTAGTTTCCTTTTCTGTACTGCACAGTGAAGTCATATTGTTGCAGTTCCTCGTACCAGCGTGCAACCGAACGATCGATCTCCTTCATTGTTTTCAACCAGGTCAGCGCCTGATGGTCTGTTCTCACTATGAGCTGTCTCGAAGTGTCGCACCATTGTGTAGATGGCGAAAAGTTCACGTTCTGTTGCACTCTTCTGTCTCATTTTTTTTGTTTAGTCTGGCACTAGCGTAGGCGATGACGTGTTCTCTGCCTTCTTTGTCTCTTTGCGAATGTACACCGCCCACGGCCGCATCGCTGGCGTCCGTGTCTAGTACAAAGGGAGGTGTGTCGGTCTCGAAGTTTGGTAAAGCCAAAATCGGAGCGGAGCAGAGCAGAGCATTCGCTTTAGTTCTTTGAAAGCTTCATCATGTTCATTCTCCCACTTGAAATTTCTTTTTGCCTGCTTCTCGGTTAGCTTGTGTAGGGGACTAGCAATCTTGGCAAAGCCTTTAACGAAGCGCCTATAGTAGTTTGCCAAACCGAGGAAACTGCGAATTTCCGTCTGATTAGTTGGTGTTGGCCAGGTTCTCACTTGTTTTGTGCGATCTTCAGTGACTGCCATCTCGTCTGACGAGACTGTGTGCCCCAGAAAGTTGACTGAACGGCGGAGAAAATGACACTTCTTTGGATTCAAAGTCAGACCTGCATCTTGCAGACGGTCTAGGACTAGTTTGAGATTGGCGTTATGTTCGCGAATGTCTCTCCCGAAAACGAGAACGTAACCAAGGTAGATTATGCAATGTTTCGGGAAGAGCCCAATCAGTGCTGTCTGCATCAGGCGCTGGAAAGTGGTTGCAGCATTGCAGAGTCCAAACGGCATGGTCTGGAACTCATAAAGTCCGTTGGGTACTATAAAAGCCGTCTTCTCTCTATCTTTTTCTGCCACTTCTACTTGCCAGTATCCCGATTTTAAGTCTAGGGTGGAGAACCACTTCGATCCATGCAAAGCGTCCAAGGAGTCGTTGATGTGAGGTAGGGGAAAGGCGCCCTTCTTGGTTACGGCGTTTAACTTCCTGTAATCGATGCACAGCCGTAGACTACCGTCACTTTTCTTTACTAGTGCAATTGGAGAAGCCCATGGTAACTTGGATGGTTTGATAACTTCGTCCTTGATCATCTCTTCCACCAGACGGTTCACTTCGTCCTGGAGGGGCGGAGGTATACGTCTGCGTGGTTGCCAAATGGGCCTGGCCTCGCCAGTGTCAATCGTGTGTTTGACCATACTTGTTCGCCCGAGTTTTGTTCCTTGCCATGGGAACATGCTCGGATACTTGCTAAGCAAGGCGCGTAGCTCCTTTCTCTCGCCATCGGTGATGTGCGTTAGCTGGGAGCAAAGCTCGTCCAAGTTGTTGATCGGGATGCCTGCAGCTTCGAAGAGGGCGCTACAGATTGCATCTGCGTCCTTTTTGGGCGGAGATCTGACTGGGGTTGTTTTCTTATGCCGCGGGGTCACGAATGTCCTTTCTGCGAAATTCAGGACCGCCTTGGTGTTACGAAGGAAGTCCACACCGAGTATAGCGTCCCAAATCAACTCGGGGCACATAATAAATGGGACTTGCCACGTTTCTGTCCCCAGTGATACCTTTAGTAACGTCTTTCCTTTTACTTTCATCTTTCTCTCCTCTGCTGAGAGAAGTTTTGCGAAGGAGAAACCCGTGCGAAATTTATTGTAGAGATCTGGGAACGCTTGAGGGTTCACCAATGACTTGGCTGCGCCTGAGTCAAGAAGGAAACCGCAAGGACGTCCCTCTAGCTTGCCGGAGACTCGTATAAATGGAAGAGAGCCATGGGAGGATAAGCAGGACGTGTGGAACTTGGTCGTCGGTGGAACGTGTGGAGCGACGAAGTCAGGAGAGGTTCCTGACGTTTTCTAATGGCTGAGGTCGCTGGTCTTCAGGGCCTGCAGTTTCGCGGCGATAGACGGGGGACGGACGCCGGCTTTGAATTGGACAGCCACCCATCTTTTCACCTTGTTAGGTGGGCAGCCCCTGAAAGCCCGTTCAGCGAGGATTTGTAGTGCTCCCGCGAAGTCCTCGTCGTTTTCGCCCGATTTTTGCTCGCGGAGAAAGAACTCTCTAGCGAGCAACTCCTCTCGTTGATCGATAACGAGCTGGGCCAGAATCTCGCAGCACTGGTCGAGATCGGAGTCGGGTGAGACTCCGACATCAACTGCTGCGGAGAACAGCTCTTGCGACGGAGCGTGCAGGATCAGCGGAATCCTCTGCCGCTGGGGATACAAGTGGATGTTAAACCTAACGGTTTTCATCCAATCTCCGAAATTCATCCCTTCCTTGAAATAGGGAAGGTCCGCTAACGCTGCCACCAGTGTAGAGGGTTCCTCCTCTCCCTCCTGGTCACCCTTGATAGTAGAATATATATGGGGTGATAAATACAGCTAGGCGAGATATGGGGTTCAGGCCGAGGATGTGTCACGCTCCAGCGAGTGTCCGCGCTTCTCCGTCACGTGGTTCAAATTGACATCCCGCCTCTAGCACACAAAGCGCATTTAAAGAATTAAGTATTACAGTCACGATGAACATTGTCGACGATTTTATACAAATAAAATTTCTCTGACGACATGAGTCGATCCTGAAAACGAAAGAAGACGTAGCATACGACTAGTGTAGCGTCCAGAAGGCAAAAGAAGCAGAATGCCAGAGTAAAATATATGTATTTAACGGATTGAGGGAAACAAGCTATTGGCATGACCCGGAGGCCAGCCTACACAGCTATACGGCCACCTCTGTGACCTCGACCGAAACTGGTACTACATTGCCCCTCTCCTCTTTCGAGCGGCGTCCTAAACGCGCCCCTTGGTACACCTCTCGCGTCAGTCATCACAACATACTCAGTGCTGCAAGAAGCACTCACGAGCTAACCATGCCACTCGCCAACATTCGACGCGATTGAGGCGATGCTTGACACCAACGTCAGCGATCCCTCTTGCCAGTGCATTGGACTCCGAGCGTCGTTTGGCTTGGGAACAAAGCTCAGAATAAGTTTTTCTTCCAACCATTAGTAGGTCCATAGGGAGGCGTTAGCACACCGATCTCCTTAAGCAAGTATATTAGGGGTAATCTTCGAAACGAAACTTTCCAGGTTGTCCATGGCTAGTGTCACTTCAGTTGTTAATAGCTTTCTTGTAGAATACGGAGATGGGGTAGATGCTGGAGGCGGACGTCGTTCTTGACCCATCCATAGCACATGCACTTCCTTCGTACCGCTGCAACATGCCGCAGGCGGTAGAGATAGGGATAAAGCCCTATAGAGTCAGGTTCTCTTTCCGCTACCACCACTGCAGCGTCCCGAGGCTCTCTCGAAGGCAAAAGAAGGCAGAATGCCAGGGTAGAATATATATATTCAATGGATTGAGGGAAATAAGCTGCTAGCATGGCCCAGAGGCCAGCCTACGTAGCTAAGGCAATACGGCCACCCCTGTGACCTTGACCGAAACCGGTAGTTCAAACAAACAAATTACTACAACTAGGACTCATGCATTTATTATACAGAAGGTTTTGAGACCGTTGACATGGCCCAGAGTCGAGCCTGCAGCAACAACTATGCAGTTGGCCGGACACAAAGTTGCCCTTTACCTACGCAGTAGGTTGAGTCAGCAGTCAGCGTTCTGCGCCGCCTTTTAAGTACCGCTTTAATAAACTTTATGAAACATGGAACCCACTTTGAAATGAGGCATTTGCTGGGTCGTGGTCTGCAATCCTGAGGTTTCTTGAAAAGAGCATTGTTGTCATTGACTCAGAGGCACTTTAAATATTGGTCAATGGCCAAGTTGTAGGGAACCCTGCCTGTTTACAACGTCTTCACCTCTGCATTCTAGCCCTCATGCCAGTTTTTAAAAATGAGCTAGATGACAGAGTAGTTGAATGCCGCTGCAGAGGTATGGTCTCACATAACCGCTAGCGTAACCAGAAGATTTCATTTGCATGTAACTCCAGCCTTAGACATCGAATGAACATGGGTTGGTTTATAAAACTTATGTTCTTTAAATGTGCTCTGTAGGCCAGAGACGGGAGGGCAATTTGAACTTGGTCGTAGAGCAAGGTGGTCATTCTCCAGAGGCTGACACGTCCCCGTTTTGAACTCTCCCACAATATCACGCTATACCTTCCCCATTATCTATAATAAAGATGTCGAAGAGTACTAAACCTTCTAATAGTAAGGATGGAAAAAGGGAAGGGGAGGAACCTTCTACATGGTTAACTTAGACAATGGCAGTACATTTTTAGTGTTGGGGATGTAATGACGAAGGTAAATATTGGAAACATATCATTTTTATTATTTAATGACAACTAACTTGTTTTCCAAAGATACTTGACATGCAAAACGAACCAAATAAAAGCTAAAAACAATCTCATGTTGAAAAAAAAATGCTGTTTAGTAACCTACCACTTATAAAACCGATAAATTTCCGACTATCTTTTATTAAGTTTCCATTTTTCACCTCCCATTGCTTTTCTCTCAACTCATCCCATTCTGTGGAACATTCGAGTGCAATCTCCACCCACCAGCAAGTGGTGTAGCGTCCCGAGGCTCCCTCGAAGGCAAAAGAAGGCAGATTGCTAGAGCAGTATGTATATAGTTAACGCAACTAGGTCCTTACGGCCACCTCTGTGACCTTGACCGAAACCGGTAGTTAAAACAAGGTACTACAAGTGGATCTTTGAGCTGGTGAATTTGTTTTTGTTTCATTTAGTAGTAAAAGGCTTTTGTTTTCCTAAACAACAAATCCGCCTACTCCATCTCACTCCAGTCTATAACAATTCATCCATCTGTCTATTCCCTATCCATCCAGCGTCTATCTATCGACTCATTCATTCAATCTTTGCACATGTGCCCATCGGCTTTGGATCTAGCTCTTAGAAACATTAATTCAAAGTGATTCAGTCGACGCATTCATTTTTCGTTTCCCACACTCATCCGCCCTTTGACATTGCCTCTTCTTGAGCCCCTCTGTTTCGCGTCCACGCCCACCCACTCATGTATCGTAGCATCTCTGCTTTTTGCATGCATACAGGCGCTTACCGGACCAAGACTGCCTCATGCATACACTCGTCCAGATATTCTGATTCCTTTAGGCCTGATCCATCCATCCATCCATCCATCCATCCATCCATCCATCCATCCATCCATCCATCCATCCATCCATCCATCCATCCATCCATCCATCCATCCATCCATCCCATCCATCCATCCAT
>JADWOT020000008.1:5503409-5715409 GCA_036345935.2 Taenia hydatigena
GGCTTAGTTCTCTGATAATATGCCATTTCAGCCTGTCCCGGCAATCGCAATTTGTTAATAATCAAATCAATTCAGATTACGAACTTTAGCTTGGGCTATCATGCATCTTTCATGCGCTCCTTCACCTCTCAGCATTAAATTGGTTCCCCAAACACCGATTTTTAGTTCACAATTCGTTCACAACAAAATGTAGCTTCTGCGCTCTCACCACTATCTGGAGACTCTTCAGACAAGCACGGCCATAGGGCTATGCCACAAAGCAACAGCACAACCTGCATTCGATCCCAACAGATAAACCATTCAATCTGTAGAATTAAAGGCAACTTTAATTTGCTCGACAAGGCGGTTCTCTGGCTTAAGGTTAGTTACTTCTTTGCTTCTCCACCAAAGGGTCACTCAAACACCCATGCCAGTGATGATGCTTCATCCGAAGCGTAATAGTGGACTACCTCATCTCACACACCTCAGCCACGTCGATCAACGAGCATATTTATCATCACCTGCGTGAACCCCTTCAATTCTCACATTCCTCTATTTGCAAAGAAACACGAACAAAGGAGTAAAATTTTCAAATTTACTGATTATTGGAGATTTACAGGAACATACGACACTGTAAAGACATCATCGCAGCTTGGGGAGGGAAATGTAGGCATCAGGAAGAGTGAGGATTCAGGATTTAGAGAGTTTGTGCTATTCAACATCAAAGTGCTGCCAAAAGACAGAGGCAATCATTCCAGTGTCCTTTCTCGCTTGACGCGCGAAATTCCTTGGACTTCACGATGGTAGCGGTGTTTCCGCACCAATAAATTGCACTTATAATCCTCCTTAGATGACGGACCTCTCGTCTGCATTCGATTTATACACTATCAACATTTGGACATGCGAAACGAAAACAGCAAACATGGGTTGGGGAAAGCCTTGATCAATACGATGGAAAAAAGGTCTAAACGGAGGTGCTGACTTTTCGCCTGCATGAGTAATCGCAATGCAGCGGCATCAAGTGCAGTAGTAAGCTCTAGCACACGTTACATACGAAACAGATATCATTTATCAAGAATGGCACAGACCAGTGCTAGTGCCTGTGCATAGCAAAGCGCAGTGATGAACCAAGTTTCTTGTGAAGGAAGTTGTCTGTAGTCCTAGATACAAGTACCAGCGTGAAACGTCAACCTATTCAGCAATTAGACATTTAGACGGTGTAGACGTCTACCAATCAGTGGAGACTCCGCAAATATTGGTTTCCAACCTCTCCGCCCAGTGGTTAGTTAAGCCTCATATTTCCCAACACCAGTTTGACGTAGAATTGTGTAAGAGACGAATGCATCCGTGTTAATGGCTCCGACGAGACGAGCCAAAAGTCCCATCAAAATCGAGGGCAACTTAGGATAGGGGATGGGGGGAAGGGAAATCACCTTTATGACTAATTCGTCATGCATGTCAGGATCAGTCTCGGAGTAGTGCACAAAGAGCTTCTTCAAATCAACTAGACCAAAACTTCCCTCCACCTCCACCTCACAACTGCCCAATGCCTGCTATTAAAGCCTCTTCTCCTCCGCTGTGCCCGACCTGAAGGACATCACAATCGGAATGTTTAAAAAACTGAAGTGATGCGATAGGCATGGAACTGTCCCCTTTGTACGTCACGCTACACATATGCTGCAGCCTAGTCGCCGTCAAGATCAAATGTCGACCATATGAAGACAGGCGGGCGCAAAGGCTGTGAAAATAATACACATGCGAAATCTGTGGTCTAAGAGACCATCAACTGTTAAAAACGAAGTTGTAAGCGAGCATGGAAAACGCAGGGAATATTGCGAGAAAAAAAAACAGTACACATCGAGAACCCGCTTAGGAAGAAGGACAAGGAACAACTATTACAAATGAAGCGCACAGGATCTGTCCGTTAAACCTCCACTTTAAGAATGGCAAGCATTTATAGCCTCAAGGCAAAGGTAACACTGATGTAAGGAATTCATGACAGAATGACAGGTTAGATCAACAAAAATCGCCTAATTTTAGATAATGAAGCTAAAAAGAGATCAAAAACTTATACTTACAAATGGATTAATTAGAAGATTGGAGGCAGGAATAATAAAGCTACACTAAGATTTCTTACCTAGCCAAATAACCAAGACGGAATGGCTGATTTTTGTTTTACATCTTCTGAAAGGTAAAATTTTAAACGAATGAATAAAAACTCTTAAGAATCAAATGGAACAATGCAAAAGAGCAGTCCAGCAGCATCATTGCAAAACTCGCATTTTGAGAAAAGAAATCAATCTGCGATAGTTGATTCCAAGGCGTGGAAACCCTAACGTCCTACCAAGAGTCTGTAAATAGATTGTTGTCTACACTTCGCAAGCTAACAAAAGGTGAAGGAGACTCACCTCGCCTAACAATCACCCTACAACTTTTCTTCAAAATAGTAGCTTTTACGAGAAAATCGCGGGAATAATAGAAGTAGTAAAAAGGCTGTGCCGACCGAATGGCAGGGATAACGAATTTTTGGCCTTCAATCACCTTTCTCAAACATACTTAAAAAAAGGGCACTGCATTAAAATTTCGCAAAGCGCCAAGCATAAGCAAATATTAAACGCATGAAAAATAAAGTGGGCAGCATAATTGAATCGTTAAACAATTTTAACGGTAATAGGAAACCTTCCGTGTTAAAAGAAAGGGTAACTTTATACCTACTGACAAAAGACAGAAACGGTGACAAGGTAGAGAGAAGCAATAACGAAGAGGTCAATTATAAAATCACCACGCATCAAGCACACGATGATAAGTCTCATGCCCATTGTGATGGACACAGTTTGATGCGATGAGCCCCCATTGAGTCCGGCAACACTGTAAAATGCCACTGACCGGTTTATGGATACTCTAATGAATGATGATGCAGCCCCTACAAGACGCAGAGTGGCAGCATTGACACCCGTGTCCATGTGGATGTGAGCCCAGATCGATAGGTAAGACCATGGCAATGAGACGTGCAGCTCCTTTGCTTGCTTTTGAGGGTTTCGCCCAGCTGACCGGCCAATACCACCTTGCGCAATTCTCTACTTGAAGATTAAATCTTGTGCAACAGATATCGTGCTTGCTCGTTAGAATTGCCATTTCTTGCACTTTGCAGAACAAATTCATGGGCACACAAAAGGCTATCGACACAGTTCTGCGCTGACGTGATCCGCTTTACTTCGACGTCCATGGGTGCATAGTCTGACCCTGTTAGTTATTCAGCATTGCTGCATCTCATCTTCGGCAGCACCTGCACTCTTGGAGCCACAGTACTTGACACCAGCTTCCCTCCCTTGCCTTCAATCGGTACAAACACTAGCAAGTTGAGTAATCTACCAGCAGAAAACTGATGCTTTCATCTCCTCTTAGTAGCATTTCATTTGTCCGCCCAAAATGCTTCTTTCTAACATCTTACCCATTCTAAGTTATTCATTATTCACTATTTGAATGCTTTCTGCAAGCACTGTGGACGAGTCTGCCTCCACCAGCCTCATATCTCCACCGTCTGCCGCCCGAATTAACCCCTACACGTTCTGCAGGTTGAGGAAGGGACAGGCGAACAGATCGACAGTTGAGAATATTGACGGATGGGTAGGTAGGTCGAAAGATTAAGGTTACGAGGTTTACGGAGTATAGAAGATCAATGGAAGCCGAAACTGGGTTTACCGTTGTAGCTAGCCCCACCTGGACATCTCCTCTAATTGGCCAACCAAGCAAATGGAAAAAAAACAGAGGTGCAACTCAATAATAAAATAATTCAAGTACTTTGAGAAGAATTTTTCCTAAAAAGGCATCCATGATAGGCGTGATGGTGGAAAAGGATACCATAAGTAGAGAAAGAAGCGGAAAAAAGACCCTACTTACAACGACTGTTGTATCAAAGTTTCCATCACTGCAGCCTATGTACCACAGAAAAGGCGAAGCAGTGCAAAACGGCACTCGTGCGACAGGGGTGCAAGCTTGACCACACGGGGCACCAGACACTTGTACCCATTACTGTGGGCATATCTATGCGGATGTGTAGAACGTCTGCCGTGTGTGAGCGTGTGCTTAAAACGGTAAAACAAGTATCGTACGTAAATAAGACATCTGACACGACAAAGCATCCCATTCCTTCCCACCATGAGCAACTTCCACTCTAAGCATTCTTAGCAGCAGTAATGCAATTAGAATGAAGCAATGCGTCCAAAAAACATTCGTCACGAGGACGTCAGGAAAGTGTTACTTTTAGCATCTCTGACAGTCAGATGTTCTGACACAGACAAAGCGATTCCAGCAAGACCACACATCAGGCAGGACTGTATAAATGTTCCAGCGCTGCATTTCAGACCCCTGAAGTAAAGCTGGTGAAGATGACTCAGCAGATACGTCCACAGACAACAAAATTAAATAGATCGCCCTACCTTCGCCTGCCTATCTACCCAAACCTCCATCAACCAAATGAACCAATTAACAAATAAATGAAAAGAGCGTAAGTAAATAAAGAGATGAAGCCTAACGCTTGCCAATTCACATTCGCCTGTGTCTTGGGGTAGTCCGCCGATTATCGCTCATCAGAACTATTAATCTGATTAGCATAAGTGAGACTTTATACCTGGGCTTTTGCCTGTCTCCTCAACCAGTCAGCCAGCTATTGGTCCCAAGGAAAAAACAGCTAAAGCCAAGGCTGCTTACTATTATGACCAAGGGGAGGATAACGAAGATTACATCGGGTCTAGTACACTGTACAGCGGGAGAAGCGAATAAGTTGAGGTTATCAGTGGGTTGCCTTCCAACTTATCACCGTTTACACTTCGTTTATAAGCATTTCAGAGGCAGGTGTTTCAGGATGCTACTTTTGACAATAATAAATGCGCATGGAAAATGCTTTGGGTCGATTGGGCGGGTCGAATTAATGCTGGGTCTCGCCGGAGCTTTATGCCCTTTGTTCTCTTGCCCTCCTTTGCTGGTTGGCTCTTGGCCTCATGTCTCTGCTCGGGTTCCCTCCAGCGAACAATTATTGTGTTCTTTTATGCTGAGTCTGAGGTCTGCATAAAACCAAGGTTTAAATTCCTTCTACTTACTTGCAATCCACTGCCATCACTGCCGTGTAAAATTACGCTTTAGCAATTTTGAGTTATGCTGACGTCTCCACAACCAGGCTTCTGACGAGAATTCCTACACTTCTTCACGTATTTGACCTTATGTCAGGGACAGCCCAAATGTTCCACTCTTGTGCCGAACGATAAAAAGTGGAATGGGCTCCCGTTATCTGATGCCGACCGCACATAGGATAAAGGGTTGAGTGTCACACACATATAGCACTGATAGTTAATGTGTCAATGTGGGGTGGATGCGTATTCCTTCCATGCTTTTATCCGATTTGAGCTTGTCTTGCCATTTCTTGTCACATAGATCTGTCAAATTCTAAGCTTGTAAAGTCATGACTGCTCGGTTATTAGACATTTTCGCTATTTTTACTTTGTTGATTTGTAGATGTAATACAACCGCCAGATTTTCGATAGCGCCTAATTTCGTACTTAACTTTTTCCCAATTCCTATATTTTTGAAGTTATTGTACCAAATTTATATTTAGTATAACAGTTGATTTCTAAACACAATTGCAACATCAGATCGCTAATCCGTTCATTCTCTCTGGTTTCAGCAAATCTTGATGCAAGAGTTGCTAACAGACTGACCTCTATTATGGATTGTAAAGTATAAATGATTCGTAGGGCTTGAGCGCTGCTTGATGAGGATGGTGAGTTAAAGTCAAAATGCCTTCTGCATGCCATTTATCCATTTGACTTCCGGATGGCTCATAAACCATGCAGTTTTTAATAACTTAGGCGTTTAGTGATGAGGAGAAAATATGAACGGCGTCATTGTTTGCTTGAACAAAGCCTCCATCATGTTTCTAAGCGGATGCATAGATGATGAGGCAGATTTTACCATTAGAGTATTTTGAATTCAAAGTCTCCAAGTAATCCCTCCCACCAGGCTCGATGGTATCAGAAATGCGGTGACCAATGAAAAGCCTCTATAAAAGCTGCACGTACAGAACACCATGGCACCATTCGTTGGCAATGCTAGAGGTTTCTACTGTCAATGAGTTCCCATTTGTGCAATTTGTCTCACTTCTGTTGGGTGAGAGGTAATTGTCGGCTCCTAACAAGCACTGTGTTGTCTGTAGCCAGTGACACGGTGCAACGTTGAGGAATTCGCCACAGACCCCTACGCATTTGCACACGCTTAGCAGTTATGACACGGCTAAGTAAATCCGGAAATATAGCCCTCTTGGCTTATGGCTGCTGGGTGTCTGAGTGGTGGCCAAGCGTATCGCTTTTATTTGTGACGCCTAACACGGTTTTCTACTAATCTAGGTAGTCATTAATAATAAAGTCATTTTACTGGTGGGACGAAAGTCGATTTGACTAAAATGGTTTTTACTTTCTGGAGGCACTACACCACTTGGATGACTGTTTTCCGAGGAGCAAGTGATGAGCATATGACAAGGCGTTTTAAACTCGTTTTTGAACAATTAATGAGATTCCTTCCTCCTCTCTGCGACTGCCTATTAGTATGAGAAGATTGAATTTTCTTAGACATCTCTAATGTATCAGATGGAACAGTCAGTAGGCGGTATATTGGCAGACTTTAAGGATTGGCACCGATAACGTCATGAGATTCAATCTGCTCCTCCAGAACAGCATTCACGTTGTCATTTCGCCTCTTGCCTGAAGGCTACATTCGAAGAAACATAAGTGTTGCGCTGGTCCCTGTCTTTTAGCATCGTTCGCAGTGCCACCCTTGTGCGTTGCCTTCAACCATGTCGCTGGATGGTTTTCTTTCTTTCACTAGTGCGTTAACTTTATCTTTGTAGCCGACTAGCGGAGCACCTTTATTGAATCAAATGCTGTTGTAGTGCATGGTTATCGGTGGAGTACAAAGTTGTGTTGCGAATAGGGTAGTTCGTGGAAGAGAGGGTCTTCACTACACGTTGCTTCTTGGTCTGTGCTCCTACGACTAACGATGGAGACATGTAATAAACAGAACAACCTCTCGTCTTCTCTATGCGATTCGCATGTAGGACGAAACTTCGATTTCAGTGGAATTGCTTAGAGGGATTACTAATGTTGAGGCTAGGTATCGCCTCCGTTGCATGGAATCTCGGTCACTGGCGGAGGTGGCTAGTGGGTGTTTTTCTTACACCAACGACCACCTTTTGATGGCCAATGCCAAAATTTGATTGGAAGGAGGGCTAAGGAAGAAGCTCAAGATGGTAGAAAGGCCAAATTCAACCAAGTGATTTGTTTAGCTCTCGGTTTTGAGAAAGGAACTACTTTGTACCTTGGTGGGTTGAGCTGGCCTTTGGAGCCTCTCAGTGAACCCAAGCTCCACTCTATGCATTGCCTGCGTATCACGCGAGCATTGAGTGTCGCATTTCGTGTGAATTGGTCCACGCACGTCTTGACTCAGTTTTACGCAGAGCAACACTTTCCATTTGCATAGACCTTAGAAAAAATATGCATAATGCGGTGACATTTGGTTTGTGTTACAAGTAATTTTATAGATATTTTAAACCTCTCTTAGCATCCTCTTCCTCTGACGAGAAAGACAGCATTTATAGCTTGACCATGGATCTTGCAAAATCGTTTCTCGTTGTTGGTAGCCTCGATAAACTGATTTGAATGTGAAGACCACGAACCTATAGGCCAATTGGTCAATTACGAGGCCATACGGACAATGTGCGAGCCCTTCCGATTCGTCCCAATGCACAAGAAATCCTATCGGGCATTTTAGACGGAACCATAAAACTCTGGTCGGTGGAAATGCGTCGAGGTACACAGACTATCCATTGACATTCAGAAGGAGCGTGGACGTTGCAGGTGCGTCCTGGTCTCATTGGTCGTTATAATTTAATCCATCTCTGTAGTCTAATCTTGACTGGACAGAAGTTTACCCTTCGGGGCGAGATCGGAACATCTTTGCAACGAGACTTCGTAATACTGATGACTCATTTCTTACTGGTTGAGAATCGGACTCAGTTCTGAAGGTGCTTGTAAACTGATTTCTTTGCAAATTTTTGTCTTGGTTATCATTACTTCGCCTTGTTGATAGCAACCCTATGTGGAGAATTCCGATGGTGGCCACCTTCGGGTCTCTACTAGTAGAGACGACGTTAAATGTTAGGTGCATTTTCTTCTTACTATTACTGTCGTATTTCATTTTGCAGAGTGAAAAGCTAAGTGGATTGAAATTGACTGTGTGCGGCTTATCGGTATCTTGGAAAACTGACTTTTAGGGAAAAAAATTTGCTGAACGATTTGGTTCCTAAAAGACTATTTACTGCTTAAGCTTATTTCCATCAGAACTCTCCTGATCAGGAAATATCAGTAATTTTGCTTAATAATACGGACGGAAATGACTATTGCCACTCACGTTCCTAGTGTCACATATATTTGTTCATTCTCCTTACTTGAGCTTGGGATTGCGAATCTGTGAAATGTGTTTGGTCAGTTTGCGTGACAACTGCGATTGCATTGGATTGTGCATCACAAACAGATGGGTCGAATTTAAAACAACGGAATAGAAGTGGATTTTTTTATCTGAGGAAGATAATTAAACTTTGGTCAGCCTTTTGAAAGCATTGAAATGTTTTTTTGTTGAAAGAGAGGGACGTTCAAACTATGGTGATTGCTGCATGTCAACGCTCACTTCTGTTTTTAATGGTGCTACTGGAGTCTTGACTATGAAGGCCCGAAGGTATGGCTAAAGCTAACATCAACGTCTCTGAACCATTATTTGTCTCTCTCTTTCAGTCAATCACGGCCAACTGCCACTGCAAGCGATTTTCGAATGCCGGCCAAAGGCTCAGCTATGCGGTGAAGAAAATAGTAAGTTTCAAGCGGCCAGTAGTTTAACTGAACGACCCTACTTCTTCCTCTTCCCCCTGTCTTTCTCATTCCTTTCTGAAGACACAGCAAATTTAAAAAAAGGATGCATCTCACTGCTTAGTCACGTTTTTTATCATTTTAAGGCAAGCGGTTAGCCTTTTCGATTCCACTTTTACGTCCTCCTTTGAAGCATATTCGTGACAATGCTGATGCGTGCAGTAGTAAGGCCGTCTCTGCCAAAAATGCAAACTTGACAGTTAAGAACTGACTATTCTCGCATCCGTATGGGGGCCCTTCTTCAAACTCTAATTGCTGCACGATGAGACGACCGAAACGGCACTCCTGCGACATCTCAGTTCGAATGTCCTTGTCATCTAAATAGTTTAGGCACACTTGTAACGAATGTAAGGATGCAGCCCATCACGAGATTGGGGTGAATGCGTCGCTTGTCCGTTCAATGACCTTAATCTCCAACGCTTGACAACGCATGAGCTACGCAAACCAAGAATAGAAGTAGTTGTTTACGGGTACACATTCAACCGCAGCGTTCAGCAGCACTGCTTTAGTCCCAACACCTTCAACCTACAACATGCACACAACAAAGTACTTAAAATCGTAAAAATTCGTCAATAAATTGTGTGAATAAGATCGTAGAGTGTATGGTTGAGCTGCACTGTGGCATTAAAGGCATATGGATCACAGAGAAACGGGAAAAATCCAGGCAGGTGAGCAAAAAACCTAACTTGTTGGCAATGGTAACACCCACATAGGCGAAGCGAGTGCCGTCCAATCAACCAAAATGTGAGAAACTGCGACTTCATGGGTGTTGCTCAGGTGCCTAAGTGTCAGTTGCTTTGCCAACAGTATAGAAGGGACAATTAAGAAAGTGAAAGCACGATAGTCTTAGGACAGGGTGAGTTACCGTTGACGAAATGCATCATTAATGACGACAACACATGGAATCTATTGAGCATGCGCACGTATAAATTTGTTCAAAAGAACGCAATAAATTCGATTGACGTTAAAAATCTCACAGATTATAGCTCATGAATTAATAAACTTGATAGCTGCAACTTTTAAATCCCATCGTGTGGTAAAATTGTTGTGGAAGTGTTAGCCACGCCAACTCCAATGAACTGGCCAAATAGATGTCATAAGGGCTCTAAACCTCTCATGTGTTCAGCACACTACTGAAGGAAAGAATGAGTACATCGGTACCCTTGACGTCACAAGTGAGGGGTAAGTGACATGAGAATAGAAACAAAATGAGCAGATCGCACATTAAACACTAAAGCAGAGAGTAGTTGAAGGATGAATCAAGGACTAGAGGTGGATAGATTCTTCGAAAGTCTAGTAACTCCGCCACATACTTGCCTTTGCATTTAGCCGATCCATTACCTTTTGAGAGAAAAAAATCACGAAGGAAGAAAGTAAGGCAATGATTTGCACCTTAGTACAATCAACTGCATTGAATGAGAAACAAAACAGAGTAAAGACGAAGCAAATTCTGTACCCTCTAAAACAGAAGCAAATATCATGATCCTCCTGCATTCTCTAGCAGCCAAGCCTTCTACTTTTCAATCACTCATCGTCGTTAGCACACTAGGCCAGTGAAATTTAACGCATCTTATTCACCTTCACTTCGCTCCACTATGTAAGTGTGGACGCGATCCATCCACTGCTCCTCTGAGTATTTCTAGACTCTGGTTCACATATATGTTCAACCACCACAGTCTCTGATACAAGACATTTTCATCTTAGCATACTTTTTCGCATAAGAATTAAAAATGTTAAACTGAAATTTCCCAATGCCACACATTTGAGTGCCATGGATGGAGCCAATCAAAAGGATAATCAGCCTGACAGTTAACAGTGTAAGGAATTCCAAACTGACGGAAGTGCCTTTCCTCTGCTTAGGAACTTACGTGGATTGAATTACACAAATTTAGTAGTCCGGAGTCATGTTAGGCGTTGAAGGAATTCTTAATCCTTTAGAATTAAAAAGAGGATCGGTCTAGCAACTATCGTCTGTTTAATAGTCGCGCAAAGTCGGTTGTCGGATTAATGATCTTCCCCCCCCCCTTCCCAAGTAGCCGTGAAGCATATCAAAGCCACCTTCCACTGTCAAGATAATAATCCGTACTCCATTATACTTCGCTAGCCACTTAAGCAGCTCACTTAATTAGCGAAGCGATGGATTCAGATACCACAGGCTGGGCAACATTTCTTCTAGAGAGGGTTTCGCATCAACCGTAAGGAGTCGAACAAACCAATCACGCTGCTCAGCCAACCAAAACCTACTTAAATCATTCATGGCCCATTGCCCTTCCACTTTTCCTGTAATTAACAGGCCACAAGCGAAACCTCCATCTCCTGATGTCTACTAATTTGAAATACAATAAGCAAATCAATTAAGCATTGTAATGGCACTACGAGAAACGAACATTGCTTTGTCGTCATTAGCATCCACACCACCCACATGAAGTGCATTCACTCAGTAAGTGGGATTGGTGAGTCTGCTAAATACAAGTTCATCATTGCCAATGGCAGGGACGAGGAAAATCCCATTGGATGATAGCTCACTTACGTTGTCCACAAAGGGTTGTTTCATAAATCGAACGCGTCATTTGTGTGATTTATAACGTGAGCGCACTTGATGTCGTCAAACGAAAGCTATCGAGGGACCACAAAATTGTTGTGAGTTAAACTTTCGGTAAAGACATGGGCTGGGAAGGCAATGCCACGATCTGTATAACCGCTTCAATTTTTACCTCCAGATCTTTAAACGAGATGAAATCAAAGTAAATTACAAATTTCAAACAACTGTCATTGCTTTGCTTGATAGGAGAGTTAATATTTAATGCTATAAGAAGGTGAGAACACTCCGAGAGAATGGCTGGATGACACGGATGAGTTAGTGGGGTTGTGTTAAATGTCAAGACCAGGCTAAAGAGCCGAGGAGGTCCTCGACACCCGCAAGCATTGCTAAAATTTATGTGTGCCTCCCACATAAAATGGTTCTTCCCTCAGATATCAATACCTACGTTCGCAGCCACCAGCGTAGGGGCTGAGGAATGGTAAGGCAATGGATGTTCACTGTCATCAAATAAGATATAATAAGAAGCTGCGGAAAATGTAAATTAAAATCAAAACTATTACCTTGTTTCTGCGTTCTCATATCCATGCAGAGGATGTGCATAAGGAATTTGAGCTTTGATGTACATTTGCATCGACAACTGTCAGGCGGAATTTTGTATTGCTTTAAAGCCACTCCTCACATACACCCCCCAATGACTTTGGCGTATTCGCAGGCGTTGAGAACAAATATTTGTTTCTTTGTTCGGCGATGGCCTTGGTGACTCCCTGCAACAGTTAATTCTAGCCTTCTTGGCTCACTTCTGCTGTCAACACACTGGTACTGCATGCAATGCCTGCCGGCAACGACGTGTGAGTTAGTGTTGCTATTCTGGTAATATTTTTTTGCGAGATGGGCTGTTGGTGGCAGTGAATGCACTATTGTATCGTGCTCCTTCTCGTCCAATCACCCTTATCCATCGTAGTATGTGTGCCAGTGGTCAGCTGTTTGCTTCTGTGGTCTGCTGTCTGCTGACAGTTACGACAAGGCAGGCTAAAAGTAGTGGGTTCCTACTGACCCACTAATAGCAGAACTGTCGAGAGCTCCTTCAACTGCTTCTAGACATCACTAAATAAACTTTCGTTGCCCATGTTGCTGCTCTTCAAATTTCAGACTTTTGGCATCACCAGCGTTTCTACCTTCAATTGTTGTCTCGTCAGAGAAAGCGACATCCTCTAACGCAAACCTTAAAACAGCGCTCCTTTTCAAAGCATTTAGTCTGTCCACAAGTTAATCTACACTACAAAAAGCAAAAAGTAGCATTACATAAACTACAAAAACAAAAAATATGCAGTGACACTTTGCGGGCCCTAAGAATTTTATGCGGGATTTAAAGACTTCATGTTCCACAATATTACCCTTTCACAAGCATCGGATGCTCTCATGGCAGCTATATGACACAGTGCTGTCTAAGAAGGAGCAAAATTTTGTCCTGTTGGAAGACTTTAACATAACTTCGACAAAGCTCATCGCCAGAAGACCGTGAATGCCGAGGATGACGAGCAGGAGAGAGGATGCAAAGGCAAGGTGTGGTTGAGATATCAAAGATGCCTGCATAATGGAAAACTGATGCTGCAAGTTCGAGGAGGGAATCGAAGGACCCCGCTAACATCGCGCGGGAAGGCAATGAGCGCAAAATCGAGTTTATTCTGCTCTCCAATGTGCTCATTACAGCAAACAGACAAGCTTGTTGCCAAAAATTTACATTAGGCACAAATAATTCGAGGCGAAATCAAAAGAATCAGGAAAAAAGTTTCACACGAAACTAATCCAATTAGGCAAATTTTTGCCAAACTTTTACATGGCAATGAACAAAATTAGGTTGACCTTATTATGGACGGGTGAGGAAATGAACGAATTTTCCCAAAATGGGCAGGGGAAGCACATGAGACGACAATTGTAGGCCGTTCTTGCGTTGTGTCGACTGTCGTTAGTGGGATCGGGAGCAGTCGGGGTAACCGAGATCGGTAGATAAAGAATTGAGGCCTGGGTCGATTGTAACAAGGAATTTGAAGGATGGAGAAAGCAGATAGCTGGAAAATTGGGTTTTAAGACAACGGAAACCAAATGGTCGGGATGAACTAACCTAAACAGAGATGTTCGGTCAATCCAAATTGAGATGCATATTTTGTGCACGGTACTACAAGGTAGTACATAATAAGGGAGGGATAAGGAGACCTTTTTGGCAAATTCACTTTTGATAGTCTTTGCCACGAATTTCTCGGCAAACAAAATTAAAGGATGGAATAACAATGGGCCAAATATTCTACATTACGACCATTAAGCGTGGATAAAATGATCGGTTAAGGTAAAAGTGGGGAGTTCAAATTATGCTTAAGATGAAACGGCCAAGAAATTTGGACATTAAGTAACGGCTGACTTTGGAAGAATGCCTGCAATCATCCTTTAGAAAAGCTGCGACGTGTAACTCATGATTCCGCAAGACCTGCGTGTTATGCACCACCATATCTGTGCATTTATCTCTGATTGTCTGCATCGCGTCTACCTGGAAGCCCAATACAACCGCTACAGCAAACACAGCCGCACATAAAGAACACTGTTTAAATCAGTTGGGATGACAATTTCATTGAAAATCAACACCAGCAGCATTCGTTACTGATTCAACGCAAAGTGGTAACAGAGGAGAATGTGTACACCATCGACTGGCTCATTCACCAACATGGCACAAACTCAGTCGTCTACCACCACTGCTGCGACCATCCCCACGGCTGCGCACATTGCGGCGCCACCACAGGCGACCATGTATGCGGTATTCCCCATTGCGGCTTCTACACCGGCCACCATCCACACTTCTCCTCACATTGTGGGCTCTTCACAACCTCAGTCCACGGTGCCCACTTCCACGGATACGGACACGACCAACTCCCACACTCCATTTCTTCGGCTGTCTCTTTGCTTCGTTTGATATGACGTGTGTGCTGGAGGCTGTTTGCTTATATACTCTCCTCGTTGGTTCTAATTGTTGCACGTGACGTTCGTGCTAATTGTACTTCTACTTTTGTGTTCGTGCTTCCCACTCCTCACCACCACTCTCGTGAATGGGACTTTAAGTTATACCTAAAGCTTTTGATCACCGGTAACAAGATCAGTGTTAGTGGCAGTGTATTTATAAAATAGTGGCCGTGCAATGACTACGTCTTAGGTGTCAAACGCCCTTCTTATTGACATACCTTTAAAGCAATGTTTAACGATTTCAGTCAAAATCCGTCATGATTTTACCTTGTTTGATTGCCACGACATATCCTGCTAACCTTGCCCAACCGCATTTCTTTCCATACGACCCTCGAGTAAATGCTTATCATAACACCAAAATGCTGTTTACATCACTTAGAAGTCTGTCATCTAACTGTTCCTCCTAAACTACTAATTTGATATTTTTGGCACCCCAAATTCGTTCTCTGATGGGTTCACAAATGCCAAGGACCACCAGTTAGCTTGCATTTCAACTTTTACTAGACCTCCTGCATCTCTGCATTACTAGGATTTGATAATTTGACAATCTGCTCTACGATGGTATCGTATGTCGTGGCAACGTCCAGGTGCCCAAATGATGAGTCTGATATATTGGCAATGAAGAATAGGCTTTCCACACCCTATAACTTATTTGTCCTTTGGTTTCATTTAATGTGACTTTGCCGAACACGTAGGGAAGCTAAAGCTTAAATAAATTCGAAATTTTCTTTATAATCATCGCTGATTGTTGCAACGCCTCCATCGAGCATTACACCACTTGCTTGCTTCTATGATGCCCAGCCCTCCACTGAACTATTTTGCTTCTTTTACTGCTGTGAAATGTTTTCGAATTTCACTTTTGATGCCTAAACAGGCAGAGCTGAATAACCATTTTGGTCATGTCTTGCTCGCAGACCGATACGTGGATTTATCAATCACGGTGGGACCATGGTTATTCAGATGGGCATCTGTGCTGAGCGTCAAGATCTTTCGTTTTTTTCTTAAAGGGGACATTGTAAATAATAAACTCATTTGCGCAATGATACTTGACCTACTCTGCCTTTACCTCAGCTTATGCACTGATGAGGACAATGCAAAGTAGTTTAGTGCAAAAGGACAGCAGTACCTTGTGGAAAAGTATGAAATTTGTCTAAAAGGAATCAGCATAAGCTGGTGGCTTATGCTTAGAGGTTATTATAATTTTACCAACAAAGTTGCTTATTAAAGTGAACAATAATGAGACTTCGGGCGGTTATCAAACTGCGCATACATTGGTTGAAATTCCTAAGCTTCTCCTAATGGAAATAAATGAGGCCATGACGTCGTTAGCTTTGATAATATAGGACAAGATGCTAATACATGCATAAAATTACGCGAATGTACTTTGGTTTAATAAAACATCGTTGATGCGGAAATTTGACCAGGTGACGTGATATCATTGCGCCCGTGCATGGTAAGCCATTCCATATCCACACACTTATGCACACGTACACGCCGAAATTTTTACGTTTCATAAAATTAAGGCCTTGATACTAATCTATAACAACTTACTCATGTGTACTACGTGTGAGCTAAAACAGCCTCTTAAGTTTTAAGCAAATCGGAACGCAAGTGTTTGTTGTGGACAAAGTTGCCAATAAAGGCAGTCACAATCACTGACATCTGCTATGCTCATCGCATCACCATATCCATGGTTTGTGTGCATAAATGCACGCGGGAGGAGTTTCCTGCAGTCGACGCAATACGAGCACACTGATGGGTGTGTACAATTCACTTATGACCTAGCTACGTACCATCTCCATACCTGTGTGGTCTCGTTCGCGGCGCGCATCTAGACTGCAGATCCACTACAGCATTTGCTTCTGTAATTGTGCCCCGTGAAAAAATAATATGCGGAGGCCAAACTATTCGCGCTGCTACTAAACACGCTTTGCAAAACATCGCCGCATCGACTAAGCTAAAGTCTTCATAGCAATCGCTTCTCAGGTTGGCCGATGGTAAATAGAACATTAACTTAAAAATAAGTGGTTTTTAACTATAACCTATTCACATTCTATTATTGGCGCTATGATCCATACCCCAAGATCAGTTCTTATTTCTTAATTGCCATCACATCAGCAAAACCTTTACAGAATTAATGGAGACTGTTAACGCCTGCCAAGAATATTATTGCTGTAAGAGAATAATCATGACAGTTTGGTTGATTGAGGCGGCCCACACCATAGTGAAAATTGACCGAACTTAAGAACTTATTGCAGTTTATGAAAGCCATCTCATGATACAGGAGACGATGTTTATGCAGGTGCTTTAGAGTCTAGTCCAAACTAATAAATACATATGCATTCTTTTATCCGCGTATACACCAGCATGTGAGCTTCAGCACTGTTAAATTTTATCTGCGTATTTGTGTCAAGCGGTTCTTCTCTGGCCTTTTACCATCTCTGCAGATATTGCCGATGACCTTCTACACAGATAAACTGTTAACGTGATTCAATGATACATCGAAGTTGATGTCTTTTGGCACCAGTTAAATCACACCGCAAGCCATACCAGCATAATGGGCGTAACCTTGATGTGTGACGGGCACAGTTAAGCCAACTAGACATTGAAATGAACTACGGAATCATGCGCAGCTGATGAATTAATTTAAATGATTACAAATTTACTAATTCACTCATTAGCCATTGCATTAGGGGTGTCAGTAAGGAGGGTGTTTAGCAAGTAAGTTGTAGTCATTGCAGATTAACAGGGTGTTGTAAGCAGTTTGTTCAGTAAAGCTATTATAGCTCGCTCCGCATCGAGATAAGATGGGCGATTCATACGATTGCTGCCGCTAACACTGATCTTGTTGCCGACATGTGCGCTGTCACAAACGATTCTATCTCCTTGAGTTACGAGCACGTGGGCGATCAACAGCTTTAGGTATAACTTAAAGTCCCATTCACGAGAGTGGTGGTGAGGAGTGGGAAGCACGAACACAAAAGTAGAAGTACAATTAGCACGTACGTCACGTGCAACAATTAGAACCAACGAGGAGAGTATATAAGCAAACAGCCTCCAGCACACACGTCATATCAAACGAAGCAAAGAGACAGCCGAAGAAATGGAGTGTGGGAGTTGGTCGTGTCCGTATCCGTGGAAGTGGGCACCGTGGACTGAGGTTGTGAAGAGCCCACAATGTGAGGAGAAGTGTGGATGGTGGCCGGTGCAGAAGCCGCAATGGGGAATACCGCATGCATGGTCGCCTGTGGTGGCGCCGCAATGTGCGCAGCCGTGGGGATGGTCGCAGCAGTGGTGGTAGACGACTGAGTTTGTGCCATGTTGGTGAATGAGCCAGTCGATAGTGTACACATTCTCCTCTGTTACCACTTTGCGTTGAATCAGTAACGAATGCTGCTGGTGTTGATTTTCAATGAAATTGTAATCCCAACTGATTTAAATAGTGTTCTTCTTGTGCAGCTGTGTTTGCCGTAGCGGTTGTATTGGGCTTCCGAGTAGACGCGATGGGGACAGAGATGAATGCACAGATATGGCGGTGCATAACACGCAGGTCTTGCGGAATCATGAGTTACACGTCGCAGCTTTTCCAAAGGATGATTGCAGGCATTCTTCCGAAGTCAGCCGTTACTTAATGTCCAAATTTCTTGGCCGTTTCATCTTAAGCATAATTTGAACTCCCCGCTTTTACCTTAACCGATCATTTTATCCACGCTTAATGGTCGGAATGTAGAATATTTTGCTCAATGTTATTCCATCCTTTTATTCTGCTTGCCGAAAAATTCGTGACAAAGACTATCAAAAGTGAATTTGCCAAAAAGGTCTCCTTATCCCTCCCTTATTATGTATTACCTTGTAGTACCGTGCACAAAATATGCATCTCAATTTGGATTGACCGAACATCTCTGTTTAGGTTAGTCCATCCCGACCATTTGGTTTCCGTTGCCTTAGAACCCAATTTTCCAGCTATCTGCTTTCTCCATCCTTCAAATTCCTTGTTACAATCGACCCAGGCCTCAATTCTTTATCTACCGATCTCGGTTACCCCGACTGCTCCCGATCCCACTAACGACAGTCGACACAACGCAAGAACGGCCTACAATTGTCGTCTCATGTGCTTCCTCTGCCCATTTTGGGAAAATTCGTTCATTTCCTCACCCGTCCATAATAAGGTCAACCTAATTGTGTTCATTGCCATGTAAAAGTTTGGCAAAAATTTGTCTAATTGGATTAGTTTCGTGTAAAACCTTTTCCTTGATTCTTTTGATTTCGCCTCGAATTATTTGTGCCTAATGTAAATTTTTGGCAACAAGCTTGTCTGTTTGCTGTAATGAGCACATTGGAGAGCAGAATAAACTCGATTTTGCGCGCATTGCCTTCCCGTGCGATGTTAGCGGGGTCCTTCGATTTCCTCCTCGAACTTGCAGCATCAGTTTTCCATTATGCAGGCATCTTTGATGTCTCAACCACACCTTGCCTTTGCATCCTCTCTCCTGCTCGTCATCCTCGGCATTCACGGTCTTCTGGCGATGAGCTTTGTCGAAGTTATGTTAAAGTCTTCCAACAGGACAAAAATTTTGCTCCTTCTTAGACAGCACTGTGTCATATAGCTGCCATGAGAGCATCCGATGCTTGTGAAAGGGTAATATTGTGGAACATGAAGTCTTTAAATCCCGCATAAGATTCTTAGGGCCCGCAAAGTGTCACTGCACATTTTTTTGTTTTTGTAGTTTATGTAATGCTACTTTTTGCTTTTTGTAGTGTAGGTTAACTTGTGGACAGACTAAATGCTTTGAAAAGGAGCGCTGTTTTAAGGTTTGCGTTAGAGGATGTCGCTTCCTCTGACGAGACAATAATTGAAGGTAGAAACGCTGGTGATGCCAAAAGTCTGAAATTTGAAGAGCAGCAACATGGGCGACGAAAGTTTATTTAGTGATGTCTAGAAGCAGTTGAAGGAGCTCTCGACAGTTCTGCTATTAGTGGGTCAGTAGGAACCCACTACTTTTAGCCTGCCTTGTCGTAACTGTCAGCAGACAGCAGACCACAGAAGCAAACAGCTGACCACTGGCACACATACTACGATGGATAAGGGTGATTGGACGAGAAGGAGCACGATACAATAGTGCATTCACTGCCACCAACAGCCCATCTCGCAAAAAATATTACCAGAATAGCAACACTAACTCACACGTCGTTGCCGACAGGCATTGCATGCAGCACCAGTGTGTTGACAGCAGAAGTGAACCAAGAAGGCTAGAATTAACTGTTGCAGGGAGTCACCAAGGCCATCGCCGAAAAAAGAAACAAATATTTGTTCTCAATGCCTGTGAATACGCCAAAGTCATTGGGGGGTGTGTGTGAGGAGTGGCTTTAAAGCAATACAAAATTCCGCCTGACAGTTGTCGATGCAAATGTACATCAAAGCTCAACTTCCTTATGCACATCCTCTGCATGGATATGAGAACGCAGAAACAAGGTAATAGTTTTTGGTTTTAATTTACATTTTCCGCAGCTTCTTATCATATCTTATTTGATGACAGTGAACATTCATTGCCTTACCATTCCTCAGCCCCTACGCTAGTGGCTGCAAACGTAGGTATTGATATCTGAGGGAAGAACCATTTTATGTGGGAGGCACACATAAATTTTAGCAATGCTTGCGGGTGTCGAGGACCTCCTCGGCTCTTTAGCCTGGTCTTGACATTTAACACAACCCCACTAACTCATTCGTGTCATCCAGCCATTCTCTCGGAGTGTTCTCACCTTCTTATAGCATTAAATATTAACTCTCCTATCAAGCAAAGCAATGAAAGTTGTTTGAAATTTGTAATTTATTTTGATTTCATCTCGTTTAAAGATCTGGAGGTAAAAATTGAAACAGTTATACAGATCGTGGCATTGCCTTCCCAGCCCATGTCTTTACCGAAAGTTTAACTCACAACGATTTTGTGGTCCCTCGATAGCTTTCGTTTGACGACATCAAGTGTGCTCACGTTATAAATCACACAAATGACGCGTTCGATTCATGAAACAACCCTTTGTGGACAACGTAAGTGAGCTATCATCCAATGGGATTTTCCTCGTCCCTGCCATTGGCAATGATGAACTTGTATTTAGCAGACTCACCAATCCCACTTACTGAGTGAATGCACTTCATGTGGGTGGTGTGGATGCTAATGACGACATAGCAATGTTCGTTTCTCGTAGTGCCATTACAATGCTCAATTGATTTGCTTATTGTATTTTAAATTAGTAAGCATCAGGAGATGGAGGTTTCGCTTGTGGCCTGTTAATTACAGGAAAAGTGGAAGGGCAATGAGCCATGAATGATTTAAGTAGGTTTTGGTTGGCTGAGCAGCGTGATTGGTTTGTTCGACTCCTTACGGTTAATGCGAAACCCTCTCTAGAAGAAATGCTGCCCAGCCTGTGGTATCTGAATCCATCGCTTCGCTAATTAAGTGAGCTGCTTAAGTGGCTAGCGAAGTATAATGGAGTACGGATTATTATCTTGACAGTGGAAGGTGGCTTTGATATGCTTCACGGCTACTTGGGGGGGGGGGGGGGGGGGGGGGGCAGATCATTAATCCGACAACCGACTTTGCGCGACTATTAGACGGACGATAGTTGCTAGACCGATCCTTCAACGCCTAACATGACTCCGGACTACTAAATTTGCGTAATTCAATCCACGTAAGTTCCTAAGCAGAGGAAAGGCACTTCCGCCAGTTTGGAATTCCTTACACTGTTAACTGTCAGGCTGATTATCCTTTTGATTGGCTCCATCCATGGCACTTAAATGTGTGGCATTGGGAAATTTCAGTTCAACATTTTTAATTCTTATGCGAAAAAGGATGCTAAGATGAAAATGTCTTGTATCGGAGACTGTGGTGGTTGAACATATGTGTGAACCAGAGTCTAGAAATACTCAGAGGAGCAGTGGATGGATCGCGTCCACACTTACATAGTGGAGCGAAGTGAAGGTGAATAAGATGCGTTGAATTTCACTGGCCTAGTGTGCTAACGACGATGAGTGATTGAAAAGTAGAAGGCTTGGCTGCTAGAGAATGCAGGAGGATCATGCTATTTGCTTCTGTATTAGAGAGTACAGAATTTGCTTCGTCTTTACTCTGTTTTGTTTCTCATTCAATGCAGTTGATTGTACTAAGGTGCAAATCATTGCCTTACTTTCTTCCTTCGTGATTTTTTTCTCTCAAAAGGTAATGGATCGGCTAAATGCAAAAGCAATTATGTGGCGGAGTTACTAGACTTTCGAAGAATCTATCCACCTCTAGTCCTTGATTCATCCTTCAACTACTCTCTGCTTTAGTGTTTAATGTGCGATCTGCCCATTTCGTTTCTATTCTCATGCCACTTACCTCTCACTTGTGACGTCAAGGGTACCAATGTACTCATTCTTTCCTTCAGTAGTGTGGTGAACACATGAGAGGTTTAGAGCCCTTATGACATCTATTTGGCCAGTTCATTGGAGTTGGCGTGGCTAACACTTCCACAACAATTTTACCACACGATGGGATTTAAAAGTTGCAGCTACCAAGTTTATTAATTCATGAGCTATAATCTGTGAGATTTTTAACGTCAATCGAATTTATTGCGTTTTTTTGAACAAATTTATATGTGCGCATGCTCAATAGATGCCATGTGTTGTCGTCATTAATGATGCATTTTGTCAACGGTAACTCACCCTGTCTTAAGACTATCGTGCTTTCACTTTCTTAATTGTCCCTTCCATACTGTTGGCAAAACAACTGACACTTAGACACCTGAGCAACACCCATGAAGCCGCAGTTTCTCACATTTTGGTTGATTGGACGGCACTCGCTTCGCCTATGTGGGTGTTACCATTGCCAACAAGTTAGGTTTTTTGCTCACCTGCCTGGATTTTTCCCGTTTCTCTGTGATCCATATGCCTTTAATGCCACAGTGCAGCTCAACCATACGCTCTACGATCTTATTCACACAATTTATTGACGAATTTTTACGATTTTAAGTACTTTGTTGTGTGCATGTTGTAGGTTGAAGGTGTTGGGACTAAGGCAGTGCTGCTGAACGCTGCGGTTGAATGTGTACCCGTAAACAACTACTTCTATTCTTGGTTTGCGCAGCTCATGCGTTGTCAAGCGTTGGAGATTAAGGTCATTGAACGGACAAGCGACGCATTCACCCCAATCTCGTGATGGGCTGCATCCTTACATTCGTTACAAGTGTACCTAAACTATTTAGATGACAAGGACATTCGAACTGAGATGTCGCAGGAGTGCCGTTTCGGTCGTCTCATCGTGCAGCAATTAGAGTTTGAAGAAGGGCCCCCATACGGATGCGAGAATAGTCAGTTCTACCTCTTTCTCAGTGATTAAATTTGTAAGCAGCATTTGGCGAATTGAAAATTAAATAATTTTCTCAACTATCACGCTTACATTTTTGGCAGAGGCGGTCTTACTACATGTTGCTCAATTTTTGTCGAATAGGTCTTTGTAAGTAGAAGAGAATCTAAGTGCCTCATTACTATCAAAGTATAAATGTGAATGGAAGAATGTGGAGAGTTTTGAAAGGACAAAGAGGAGCTCTTATTTAACAAATAAGAGAAGGGCTAGCTTTTCTTTAATTCTTAGCTGGAATAAAACCGCATCCCTTGCTTGTTCTTACACGTCACCTCTGACGCTTCCCTCATTGTTCCACAATTCCATCAACGGTATTGTCAGCGATTAAACGACACAGGCGAGTGTTTGAGGGGTGCGAGAAAGCTTGGATTTCATCATCGAATTCACAAGACTAAAAAGAGCCTCGTAGTAAGCCGTTTTATTGTTTCCATTTCCTCATGCAAACTTTACTTTCTTAGCACTGTTGTACCTTTTGAAATACTTAGGTCTTGTAAGTAGAATTTATCCACATCTAAAGATATTTCTACCTTGCATGTGATGTGATGTAGTGGATAGCTTCTAGCCCTTCATAACAATATTTTTTAAGGATCAACGAATTTAACAAAGACAAGTAAAACAACTTCAATTTTCCTTGTGCATATTGTAAATGACGCTACTGGACTGTCAACAGCCACCCCTCTTCACCAATTCCCACCATGAGGATGCCATTTTGCAGAACGAAAATTAGAGTAGAAGCGCAGAGCAGAGTCAGTCCTGTTGTTAATGGTTTCTCAGATTATGTCATCCATAGGTTACGCAGTTAGTAGAAGGTGAATGTCCCCACTAATGTTTGTAAGAAGATGCCTGGCCCACTGATGGTTGGCGGCGAGGACACGACTGGGACATCAATGAATGTTGGTAACGGAAGATCGTAGTGGCACATTTGTCAAATGAATCCACTTTCGTCGGCAGCAATCATGTGCTTAACAATGCTCGTTTCTCTCAGTTTTGCACCTTGCCATGAGAACATGTTCACGTACTTGATCAAGAATGAGCAAAGCTCTTGCATTTTGTTAGCGGTGGCATGGGCCAATTGCGAGCAAAGGCAGTCGAAACTGTTTGTAAGGAGGGCTGCTGCTTAAAAAAGAGCGCCACAGATGTCGTAAGTATCTTTTTCAGGTCGTGATTCGACTGCATTGACTAGAGAGCATTACTAAGTGAATATGTGTCTTCCATAAAATTTAGGATCATTTTAGGGTTGCGAATAAAACCAGCACCAAGTTTCACATCGCAAAATAGTGCCGGACCCATAATAAATTTTGTTGTTCGGGTTTTTTTCTCATGCGGACTTTATCAACGTCTTTCCGCTTATCATCTCCATTAAGTCAAAAAGCAAGCTGCATGAACGTTCTTCCGGTTTACCTGGGCCTGTAATAAATAGGTAGAATCTACTTGATAGTGGACGGAATAAAATGAATGTTCACTAGAACTTAAAACGTGACGCAAGAGACTCTGTCGTGGGGTTGTTTGGTTTGGCCATTTTGCTGGACGTCTGGAAGTACAATGGTACTTGGAGTTCCCGACTGATCTTGTCGGTAATTATAGCTTAGACTTCTTCGACCGTAATGGACGGTGGAACTTCGGCTCTACTTTGAGCTGCCACCCACTTAGCGGCCCTATAAAGCGGTGTACTGAAGGTTCTTAGCGCATTCCTCATCGTCCTCGTCAGGTTTTTTAGTAACGATGGAAAAGTCTCTGGCGAGGTGCTGTTCTTGCTGGTTGATGAGGTGATGGGGTAAGGTCTCTCGGCATTGACCAATGCTAGAGTCGCGGGATAGTCTGGCTTCTATTGCAGTCGTGACCAAAGCTTGAGTGAGGACACGAAGGTAGAGAAACTATCGTTGCCGTAGAGAGTAGAGTAGAAGGGTGAACTTTGCGATATCGAGCTAGTTTTCGAAGTACATATGGTCTTTGAAATGGCGAGATCCGCCTTCGCCACCTCTTTTTCCCAGTGACTAGCCCTGCTACGAGAAGAATTATTGTCTCGGGTAAAAGAGGCCCCATACAGACGTGATGAGGACTAGGAGGACAGATTCCCTCAGCGTCGGGGAAATAGATCTCAAGGAAGATTCTTGTTTCTCTTAAAATTGCTTATAATCCTCCTGTAAGTTTATTTTACTTTTATTAAGCGAATGTGCAACTTACTCTGAAAATGCGGAACAATAATAAGTTAAACTATGCTGAAATTAATTTATTATGTTTCACGTTTTAACTGTTAAAACGTGTGTCCACATTTATGCTAGAGTTTTGATTTTTGTTGTTTTGGCTTAGCTTTAAAGCGCTATTTAAATCTCTTTTATAGGAAAGGGACTGCAAGACAGATGCAAAGATTTGCTTGTTGAACTGTCAATTTCGGTTACGATTGCTCAGATGGCTTTATTGCCTTCGACGGGTAAGCTGGCCTCTGGGCCAAGCCAACTGCCTAATTCCCTTCTGCTTGCTGAGCACTGATGTTCTGGCCAAGCATTGTGCCTTTCGTTGTCTTGAGAGAAGTCTTAAGACGCCAAAATTAACGCTATGCTTGGGAGCATTATGCATTTGGCAAATGATACATTACCAAGTTGACAGTCGCTAACACTACTCACCGAGGACTGATATCAACACTACTTCATTGTCTTCCCTAATGTTTTGAGGTTAGAGCAGTCCAGCACAGTCATCGACTACTAGCATACTTCTCAGCCTTTCTTCACTCCAGTCTAACACAATTGGTTTAATCTTCCTCAATTTTCGTTGTGATGACTGAAGGGGGAGCGTAATCGCAAGCTGTGAGGCCCGTCTTGTTCTATCTTTTAAGAATAAAAACTCTCGTTTGACTCGATTAACTTCTCCTGACTCCTTCCAGCGAAGCAGTTTGACCTGATCAAGCTATCAGCAACAAAAAGCAGTCCAGCACAAATCAATCATTTAGCCAGTCAGTCAGCGCCAATCAAAAGGGGCGCGTTTTGGAGGGTGGAAAAGGTGAAGAACAAATTGCTAGTTCTTGAAGGTAGTTGTCGTTTAATAATATACGGTTCGTGAAACGTGTGTGCTTGGCTCACAAGACTTTCTCTTTTCGGTTGGTTCTGCATGGTGAGAAGTGTTGCTTGACAGGTCGACTTATCCATTTCAACCAGCAGATATTCTGATGAAGAGTAGAAGATGGTCTTCAGCCTGAGGCACCAACCTTCGAACGGGTGGTGCTTTGGTCCGCCACACCCATTCTAGACACTATCCAACAAATTGATTAATTGGATGACTAAGCTAGTTGGGTGCACAGTTCTCTCCTCTTCCTGAGTCCTCCAAATTTATATAAATCGTAGCTAAGGCCACCGAATTTGTCCGAACGTCGGTCTAACGATCACGCCTGACACCTTGCCTTCATCTCCTTTGAGTGTGTACCAACCGAGCTCTTCTCGGAAGACATTATGAGGATCACACAGTGCTGGAGATAGTTCGGCTGTGAGTGTCTGCTCATCACAGGGTTGATGATTGATGCCTGCAGGAAATAAAGCTATGCATCCCTTAATGCTAACTCCTGTTGCCATCCTTCTGTTTTTAGTCCCTACAAGATCAGAAACGCTGGTCAGACTATTTGAAAGTTCTGTATAACCAAGAGCACAGCAATGCAACACAGCAATGTGTTTACTGCATAAAGTCATGAGAGAGACCTTTATTCATTGGCTTGTTAGCATAACTGACTGAATTGTAGCTTCATGGCTTTATGATGATCAACAAAACTGTCAAGATTAAATAGTTTACTCGTGTGACCACAAAATTTAGATGACTGACATTTTATCATGCTACTTATGACAGAAAATAACGTTTTTGCCCTTAAATAACCGCTTGAATTAACCGACTGCGTAAAATGACTCAAAGTGACTCCAATTAAGGCATCATCGTCGTCAAGCGAGCTGCAGACTTATACCTACAGGTTTATCGGCTTCCGCGGTCTTCTTTGGTCCTCTTGGCATTAAAGTTTTCTGTTCCTGGAGTTGTCTCGTAGTATTGTCTAGAAAAAGCCCACACTACACCAGTTCCGATTGCATTGAGCGTCTGCCGTAGATCCCCAACTGGGACGTGATTCATAATTGAGGGTTTATAATTACCACGTCTATCAGCTAAAACACGTAATTGACTGTGAATAACTGATCAAACGAAAAGAATACTTTCCTTCTCGACTGTTCGCATTATTTATAGCGAGTATTCGGGCCGTGAGTTGAGGTGGCTTCGGATACAGGCATCCTTTGGATGGAAAGCTACAGGTGGTGTCCATTTAGTCTGCCTTGGTATCGCTGCCAATGCATCTGCTTACAAACATGATGGTGGCTTCGTTTAGGTCAACAATGACGCTATTTTTATCTTGTCTCATCACCAAAAGTCTAATTTAATAAAAAATACACAGTTTGTGGGGCTCAGTTCTTGATTCCCTGCTCATCAAGCGAGAGCGGATTAAACGCTTGAGATAACAGGCTATCTGTTGACTATTGTGTACTGTACTACGCGTAGCAGGATTCCTCCAAAGTTGCCAATTTCATTCAACCCTCCTTTTTCTAGTATCGTAGCTTAGACCTCATATAACATTGATGAGGGGATGAAGGCATGATTCTTCTTACGTAGGCTAACAAGAAGGCTTGTGAACTACTCTTAACGCATGACATCATTGGGAGACGGTAAAGGAGGGAACGAAAATTAATAGTTTCGAATCTGATCTAATACCTCTTCATTTGTCACAGCTGTGTCCACGTCGAACACTACCATTATCATCGACACTGACAAAATCACTAAAATCGACGTCTGAGACATGAAGTACACATAGGAAAGGTGGGTAGTTCAATGACAACCTGCATCCCAGGTTGTTTCCGGTAAAAGTGACGTATTCTTTAAGGAATCATTTCTAAATCAAGCAGCCAAAGGAAATACAAGAGAAGTGCGGACGCAGCAAGGCTATATGGTGTGTTTGCCATGAAGACTACAACGAAGAAGAATTGACGAGAAGTCGTCCATTCTGCACACCAAAGACTGCAGAAACCGAAATTGACCGATCCGAATAATGCACTAAACCAATGACTTCAGTATTCTTTTGAGTCTGGGAACGCCGTTAGTTTAATTTCTTGTTTTATGCACAACTCTATTGCCCACCACAAGACACAAAAACAGCGTTTCGATGGTTTCAACGTGCAGGACAACGTGAGTGAAGAACCGGGGATCGCAGGATAAATTAAGATAGAGAATTCTGTTTTCTTCAAACACCATTGTCTACTGGATCCATCATTTGGGGTGATTGGACACTTATGTGAGTTTAAATGACACGAAAGGGAGACAGCGTCCTTTCACGAACCAAGTCACCTGAACGCAAAATGTTTTGCTCCACGAGCAGCAAACTTCGCGCTTAGCATGGGACGTGATCTCCACACCAGATTTTGATAACATCCTCCGGTGTGCAAGTAGCTTTGAAAGCAGCGTTGGCAATGGCTGTGAGGTCAGCTAATGTGGTGCTGGGTGGTGCCTGAGCAGGCACAAATTCCCATTTGTAGCCGACAGCAGGGTCACACTTTTAACACCCCCTCCACTTCCACCACCACCGCTGCCAGCCTGCATAGAACCCGTCCGTCCATTCAAATGCTGCTATTCTAGATGCAACAAAGGCAGCAGAGGAACGTCGCTTGTTTCCATGCTTCATTGCACTAAATATGTTTGTTTCGGTAAAAACAGCAATAATCGGGAAGTCAGCCAAATAAATGCCCTACCAAGGCATTCCACGTAAGTATCCTGCCTATAATCTTTGCAACTTCCAACTCTCCTAATATCCTCATTGGACAACTGGTTCACAATACCTTCACATTGCATTATAAAAGTGAGATGAGGAGTTGGAGCAAAAGAGAGGTGATGTTGCAAGCCATTTGCCATTGGACGCCATTAAGGTAATTTATTACCTTCGGAGTTCACTGCAGTGTTTGTGGGATTCTGCGAACCGTTGGACATCTGATCTACAGGCACCGTGAAGTGGCAGACTCGACCACATCGAGCATTCAGCAAAACTCGCATTCTATAGATTTTCGCATGGTCAGTATTTCGTTGGCAGACAAACGCTCGCGATTGGCTATTGCTACACCTGCAGAGTTGCTGCTGCGTGGCAGGTACCGTTGGAACGCTAAAATCGCAGGTGGGTTAGGCATAGATGATTTTACACCTTTCTCACCCTACGACCGCAGTTAAAGCCAAGAATGGGCTCTACAAACGACTGCAGCTGAAGAGGTAGCAGGAACGTTGAACGAGAGCACTTGATCAGCCTAGCAGCTTATTTGTGTTAATCTTAAGTGCAGTCTAAGTTTTCTATCCCTACACTTCGTTCACTATAAATTAATGGCAACCTCGAAACGAACTTGCTTTTGCCAAATTTCGACAGAAGGTTTAAGTAGTGCCTGACAAAACTCATGTCTTTGATTTGGGATAGGTAATTTTGAGGTCCTGTGTAAGACGAACGGTATCTTTGCTGCTTTGATGGCTTTGTGCTGGGAAGAAAAAGGAAACATCAGTCGACAAACACTCAAATTATAAGCGTTTAAGAGTGGAAACTTTTTCAGATATTAATTAAATATATTTAGTTCCATAATGGTAACTTCAAATCTGGTTGAGATGATTAAATAGAATTACTGCTTCCATCGTCACCACCGATCGCATCTACTCTGTCCTTTGATTGTAGACTTCTACCCTCTCTTCCTGGTGCTCCCTCTAATGACAAAAGTCAGCAACGCGACACTCTCTGATCCACCATACGTCTTCAAAACAGGTAGACCACTAGAAGTCATTGCAAGTAAACATCAATTTTCCGATGCATGCAAAAATAAAGATTGCCGCCGAACCATGAATCTAGGCAATGGATTCAGAGAGGTCTAAGGCGACCATTCTCCCTCAATACGCCTGACAGGCTCCAAGAAGCAAGAATAGACAACTTTTGTGTTTAATAAGTTCCCCTCCAACTTTTAATATGGGGTTCGCGAAACACTCAACCGCCGTCATTCCCTACTGCCGTGTGTGCAGCGGTGACTCTGTCTCTGACCAAAGCAGTAGCAGCAGAGCGTAAATTGGGAGCAGCGAAAATAGTGCTAAGACCCTCGAAACGCCACTCAGGGCGACAACGACATCAGTAATCCACTCTGGCACGTGTTCACACAATAGTCGTTGCTCCTTCAAAGGTGCCGTGTCGTGGACAATGAAAGGAGCCAGAGCGCGTCCGCAATTGTCACTGAAACAAGGAAGAGTTAATAACACTGCCATCATAATCAACTTGACTAAGCTTGCTTACTGAGCTGTGAATCAATCACTCACTCAATATGACCGCAGTAGCAGTGTCTTCAAGGAAGAAAAAGGAAGGCAGTAGGAAGAGAAAGGAGTAGGCTCATTTAGTTAAACTACTAGCCGCGTGAAACTTATTATCGTCTTCACCGCATAGCTGAGCCTTTGGCCGGCATTAGAAAATCGCTTGCAGTGGCAGTTGGCCGTGATTGACTGAAAGAGAGAGACAAATAATGGTTCAGAGACGTTGATGTTAGCTTTAGCCATACCTTCGGGCCTTCATAGTCAAGACTCCAGTAACACCATTAAAAACGGAAGTGAGCGCATTCACTATACTAGTCGCTGATGGGCAGCAATCACCATAGTTTGAACGCCTCTCTCTTTCAACAAAAAAAACACATTTCGATGCTTTCAAAAGGCTAATTAACGTTTAATTTTCCTCCTCAAATCAAAAAGTTTGCTGCTATTCTGTTGTTTTAGATTCGTAACATCTGTTCGTGACGCTCAATCCAATGCATTCACAGATATCACACACAAACTGACCAAGCACATTCCACAGATTCGCAATCCCAATGTCAAGTATGGAGAATGAACAAATATATGTGACGCTAGGAACGTGAGTGTCATAAACCATTTCTGTCCATATTATGCAGCAAAATTACTGATATTTCCTGATCAGGAGAGTTCTAATTCAAATAAGCTTTAGCAGAGACCCGAAGATGGGCACCGTCGGAATTCTCCACACAGGGTAGCTATCGAAAAGCGGAGTAAAGATAACCAAGTACCAAGACAGAAACTCGCAAAGAAATCAGTTCACAAGCACCTTCAGAACTGGGTTAGATTCTCAACCAATAAGAAATGAGTCATCAGTATTACGAAGCCTCGTTGCAAAGATGTTCCTATCCCTCCCCGGAGGGTAGACTTCTGTCCAATCAGGATTAGTCGACAGAGGTGGATTAAATTATACCGACCATTGAGGACAGGACACACCTGCAACGTCTACACTCCTTCTGAATGTCGATGGATAATCTCTGTGCCTCGACGCATTCCCACCGACCAGAGTTTATGGTTCCATCTGAACTGTCCGATAGGATCCCTTATGTATCGAGGCGAACCAGAAGGGTTAGCACATTGCACTACCGCTGGTCTCTTAATTCACTTTATTTCTTCCGTTATATAAGGACTCAATAAGCTCTTTGAGCACTTGTTTCCACTTTCTGCATCTGTTAATAGATCCCAATTCAAAGAACCTGCAGCACGTCCCGCAGTGACATTGCGTGGCGCTTTTTTTTAATTGGAGGAAAGGAAACAGGCTTATCTGCATAACCAACTTTCTAGCGATAACATGCCCTCCCCACATTTTCTGCTAAACTGTAATTTAACCATCACTAAGGAGAGCTTTAACACACACGGAATGCCACCGTATTATGCATATTTTCTCAAAATTTGTGCAAATGAAGATTGATTTTATGCGTAGACATGATTCAAGACGTGAGTGGACCAATTGAAACAAGAAACGAGACCCAATGCTCGCGTGAAACGCGTACAATGCATAGAGTTGAGCTTGAGTTCACTAATGGGCTTCAAAAGCCAGCTTACTCCATCAAGATGCAATAATTGAGGCTCAAAGTAGTTCCTTTCCCAATTCTGAGAGCCAAACAAATCACTTTAGCGAATCATGGCCTTTCTACCGTCTTGGACTTCTTCCTTGGCCCTCCTCTTGATCAAATTTCGGCATTAGGCATCACAAGTTGGTCGGTGGTGTGAGGAAAACATCCACTAGCCACCCGCGCCAGTAACCGGGATTCTGTGCAACCGAGGCGATGCCTGACCCCAACCTCAGTAAACTCTTTTAGCGATTTCACTGAAATTGAATTTTCGTTCTATGCGCAAATCGCATTGGGGAGACGAGAGATTAGTTTCGTTATCACATGTCTCCATGGCTAGTTGCAGAAGCACAGACCCAAGAGCAACGTGTAGTCAGGATTCTCTCTTCTACGAACTACCTTGTTCACAGCACACACTTTGTACTCTATAGATAACCATGTGCTACAACTGGATGCGATCCCACAAAGGTGCACCACCGGTTGGCCATAAAGATAAAGCCAACGCACTAGTAAGGGAAAGAAAGTCACCCAGCAGCATAGTTCAAGTCAACGCACCAGCGACGGTGCTAAAAGCCGAGAGGCAACGCAATACTAATGTTTCTTGCAAGGTATCCTTTAGGCAAGATGCAGAATGACAACTTGAATAAAAACAATCTGAGCCACCGTAACCAAAATCAGCAGTTCAACAGGCAAAGCCCTGCACTACTTTCTATAAAATGTGGTTTAAATGGCACTCCAAAGCCAAGCCAGAACCACAGAAATTAAAGCTGAAGCATAAATGTGGACACAAATGCTTAAAACGTTTGAGCATAAAAAATAGCAATTAAATTTCATCATGGTTTAACTTACTGCCATTCGGCATTTTCAGGGTAAATTGTCTTTTCATTTAATAAAAAGTAAAATAACTTCAAAAGGGAACTGTAAGCATTTTTGAGAAAAACAAGACATTTTCTTGGAAAGTAGAGCAGGAGGACCTCGCCCTCCCAAAGACCATATGTGCATTGCAAAGTTCAACATTCATCCCTACCTCAGGGGCAAAGAATATTCCTTATCCTTTGCGCTCCGTCCCAAGATTTGGCCATGACTACAATAGAAGCCGGGCTCTTCCGCGACTCCAACATTGGCCAGTGCTGCGAGACCTTAGCCCATCACCTCATCAATTAGAAAGGCCAGCACCTTGCCGGAGACTTCTCCGCGTTGCCAAAAACCTGGCGAGGATGGGGAATGCACTGAAAACCTTCAGCGCACCGCTTAAAAGGGTCGCTAAGTGGGTGGCCGCGCAATTCAGAGACGGAGTCCGACCGCCCACTATGGTTGAGAAAGTCTACGCCATAATTAGTAACAAGCTCAGTCAGGAACTCCACGTGTCATCGTTCTTCCAGACGTCCAGCAAATGGTCAAACCCTACAACTCCACGACGGGCCATCCCGCGCCACATTTTAAGATTTGGTGAGCAGACCTTTTTCTTCTGTAGACGCCCGAATTGATCCCATTCTTTTATTCCAGTCTTAGGTAAACTATAAGAACGCTTAAGCAGCTTCCCCTTGACTTGGTGGGGAACAACAAATAAAGAGACGTCGATTAAAGTCTGCACAAGGAAGGAAACCCGAACAGCGAGATCCATTTTGGGCATGGCACTAGTTTGGGATGTGATACTTGATGCTAATTTTCTTCGTAATGCTAAAACGGTCCTGGATTTTGTGGAAGGCAAATATTGCACCCAGCAAAGCTATGAAGCCAATGAAGTTGTTTCGCCATCTAAAATTAGACGCAGACCACATCTGCAGCACTCTTTTTGAAGCAGCAGCTCTCCTCATAAACAATTCCGACTACCTTTGCTCACAGTTGACTCACATTATTGGTAACGAGAAGCAAGAACTTTGCGCATTCCTGATCAAGCACGTGAACATGTTCTCACGGCAAGGCGCGAAACTGGGACGAAAAAACATTGTCAAGCATACGATTGATATCGGCAAAGGTGAGCGGAAGGTGAGAACATGCGTTGGAACTTTTTCAAGAGTTGTGAAATGACTTGACCACGCTGTCCGTGAAGAAAATGAATGCTTCCGGGAACGTGGAAAAGTAGAAGGGCCGCGTATTTTGCATCCTTGAAAACAAGTTCAAAACGTTCTGTCATATGCTCATCGCTTGTTCCTCGGAAAGCAGTCGCTTAACTAACGTGGCGCCTTCAAGATGTAGAAACACTTTTTGAGTCAAATCGCTCCTTGTTCCACCACTAAACCGACTATATTACCAATGGCCAACTAGATTAGCAGGAAACCGTGTTAGGCCTTGCAAATAAAAGAGAAACGCTTGACCACTACTCAGACAACCAGCAGCCATAAGTCTAGAGAGCCACATTTTCACATTTACTTAGCCCGCATCACTGACTGTTAAGCAAATGTAAATGCGTAGGGTATAAGGCGATATCGCCAAAACCACATCGTGTCACCGACTACAGACAACACAGCGCTTTTTAGGAGCCCTTTACCTCATTTTTAAGTTGATTTAGTGGTCCATCAATAAACTCTATTCACTTTATTTTGCTGCATGGTAATAGAGCATCGGCAGCAGTGAAACAGGCAACGTTTGACTGCATTTTCGTGTCCAAAGCTGACTGCACTACTCAGAGTGCATAGGTAGCAGCTTCACTACTGTCAATGCTAGCGCAGTCTCCAACACAGTAATTTGATCGCATTCCTACACACCTTTTCACGATTTACTGACGAGTTATGGTAGGGACTAGTTCATGCCTTACCTATACAGGCGATTATATGGCTTATCTTACACGTGCCAAACAGCAAACAGCTTACAATGAACGTTGTCTTTGCAAAGACAAAAGTGGTAGTTGGTTTCTAGACTTGTCAGGCCTAAAATCACATAATCGGACTCAGCTGTGTATGCTTTGAGTAGGACCATGTAGTTCGCTACGCTGACTCACCTTCAATCGCCCCTGACCTCTGAAGCACACAACCTAACAACAACTGCAGTCACGTTCGCTAAGCAAAGTGATGCAATGCCGCCTTCTTACCCGAAGGCACAGCTGCACAAACGGGATACAAACCCGACCTCACCATGCTGGTACCAGGTGTGTCACGCAACATCTACATGCGTCTCTAGCTGAAATTGCGCAACTGTCAGCATTTAATGTCGAGGTATTTAAACTGCGGCCATCACCTCTGCCTTCCTCCTCTCTTCGCCTACACCCACATTCTACAAGGGCATTTAGACTCACCATTGGCGCCGTGTCTTCCAAGTAACGACCAGAAATCGACACTGAAAATGAACTCACGAGCTCTCCCTTGTTCACAGCACAGCATTAATGTTTAATGAGGAGAACGGACAAAAGCACACTAACTTCGACTAAACGTGGGCAAACAAATTTATCAGCGTCAAATCTAACGTCGAGAAAACTGGCTGACATCAACCCACCACCGTTCCCCCACCCCTCGCCAACCACAGTCATCTTTTCCGTCCCCCGTGCATAAGTCGTGCATGCATTCGAATGAACTCAACCGCAAGTGTTGACGATCCAACACCTCGCCAATATCACTCACCATTGAGGACACTGCGGTAACGACCAAAACAAGCCCACGCGATTACCTTAAATTCGACTCCTTTCATATTTAATGATAAAATATGGCAAATTCAACTCACGACGCACAAGTCCGCCAAACCCAAGTCCCAACCCACAAGCCCACGAAAACTGCAACTCTGCAAAAGCGCAACACATTTAGTCGCCGAACATCACTTTCCAAGACAGTCTCCACCACGTCTACTCCAATTTCGATTCCACAGTACTACCGCTTCCATCAAGCTCGCCTTCCACTCCACTCCGGCCTGCTTCTTCTTTACTCTTCAAACCTTCCCTTGCTTCCTCTGCTTCGCTTTCAAGCACAGAGTAGACATGAGCCACAGGAGAGATAATCAACCCAGCACCAAAGAGATGCCTGGCTAACTGCATCTAAGAATGAGGAAGATAAGCACTACCCAAATCAAACCACTCACCTTATCATTTGCATTGTCTCCAGGTAGGTCGCAGACCCTCATTTCATTGGGGTAAATAGCAATCAGCCACTAAACCATTGCAAGAAACTAAACAAGAAGAGAGAATAGAAGTAACGTCTTAAATCCCAAACGCCTACCTTTCGCGGCATATCCAAATAAGCCGGATACGGAGAATTGCAGAGACTGTGGTAGATACAAAAGAAATCACGATCACGGTCTATTCTATCTAGACTTAGTATCGAGCGACGAGTGAGACGAATGATGGTCTCGAGTTCCAGCTCCCGCTTAAAATTAGCACAGCCTTTACCACGCGGATGGAGAAGACGTCCTATCTGCGCTTCTGGATTCCCATCAAACTCGCAGTCCAAGAAGTTGGAATCATCCCAAATTGGCCCGAAGGAAGCCGCGTGTCCCGCCTTCTCACCTTAAAGGTAATAGCGACCATGTAAATTCACTACACACGTACGCCAATTTATCCCAATCCCCATCCCCTCCAACCACACCTCTACCGTCCACCTTCCACTCCGACGTAACAAGGTTAATGATGGACAGCAGGGCTTTGCTCTACCTTTACTCCATAATTCAATCGCTCCACTACCTAGCAAGTTACCATCGTGAGAGGAAAAGATGACATTCAAGGAAAAAAACGCCATCACAAACTACCGTGGATAGGAAGACCTAGGTGGAGGAGAGTTCCCATGCATCCTATTTTAGCATACACAACCCATGTTCTACACACTAATGAAGCTACTCCCAATCGCACACAGGGTAGCTCCCCTTCTCACTAGGACGACAAACCTGCCATCACGTTGTCGCCGTCGAAGATGTCGTCTGTAACGCTCCGCCTAGCAAACACCCATGACACTATCATCAAACCTCACTCACAATACTGCCAACAACAGAACAGAACCTCCAAAGTGCACACAAATAATCGTCAAATGCAACGATTTCAAACTGAAAAGATCAAGTGATGAAACAAGACCACTCGTTAGCCACAATGGTGAGCGCACCGCAACAGAACAGCGTCCACCGTAAATCAGACAGAAACACTTCTATTGCCACTCCGCTGTCAACAACAGGACCGCCTTTTCTCATGCCTCGAGCATCCTCGCCCTCAATAAACTAAGCGAATATTCCACGCGGAAAGCTCAAATTGTCGAGACTCAGAGACGAGCTACGATAATCGTTACTTCAGTGCTCAAACACTTTGACCATTCGAAGATGCTGAATGCACTCACGAGAGTAAGAAGAACAAACACCAACAATATGAACAACCTGTCCGCTTTGCATAACCTCAACAACTCAATCGACCCCACTCGCATCAGTCACTCATTCTCACACACACCTACGTTCTAAATTCAACGCGAGCAATAAAGTGCAGACATTAGTCGAATAAAACCAAGGCCTGGCCAACGCACAAACCAAGCACAACTCACTGCAATCCAATTTCACAGCCGTCAACTGTTTCATAAATTGCATTCTCAATTCTCCAGCCTTAAAGCCAACCTCGTACTTCTTGCTCCACGTACACACGCCATCCACACCCTTCAACCATTTGCGCAAAACAAATTCCACTCCCTCCTCCGCGTTCCAATCCTACACAAGCGTCATCGTCAACAACAGCCATAACTACCCAACTTACCATGTAGAGAATATCAGCTGCATTCTTCGGATTATTGTGCGTAGATAGCAGCAGTTCACGAAATAGACTACTTGCCTTAATCTTCGGCTCTTTCAATCCCACACTCTAAAAGGATAAGGTATGAGTAAAACGGGGCGTACTTTAAGAAGGTGTTCCCCACATTCCTCAACCAATGCGGGAGCACGGTTTATAATGCACATAGCAATAGCATGGGATGCCCTGCAACCGAAGAGCTTTGCGCGGTGCTTGAACTCATGGGGAATGTACACTACATCACCAGATGCAAAAACCCCCTTCAGCTCACTCTCCGCTTCCCCATTTCTCAGCGAATAGACGCTGATTTCGAGGCAGCCCTTCATTACCATAATAAATATATCACCAGGTAGAGTAACGCGGAATTTGGCAAGATTGACGAGAGGCCCGATGAATTCCTTATTTACGAAAGTAACAACTGAGTATAGGAGGCCGTTGACGACCTCCTCAAGGAAGCCCAGGTGCACCGCAAGATTGTTATCGAAACGCTCTGGGAGGAGGATTCGAAGACTTGAACCCATCTACAAAGGGATGAGGTGAGGAAGAAAGACATGATAACCAGAAAATTCCACTAAATGACATGAAAGGGAGTAAACATCAATAAGTGCCCTCCTGCATGGGGTTGGTTAACCTCTCCTCCCCTGCCTGCTGTGGATTCATGGGAGACATTCGGGTTGGTCAAAGCAGACAGCAGCACTAATTGAGAAACTTCGCTGATTAAGATTAAGGATCAACTTTTGCCTAAGGTTAGTCAAAACAACAAACAATTATAATGAGCTAAATAAGTATCCTCATGGTAGAATGAGCAAAGATACTAAATGTAGTACGCGGAAATAGAGCATTCCCCATCAACCATGACACGGCAGCACGAAATCCCACAATTTTATCAGACGAGGTCGCAGCTGCACCCCTACGGGGTTCCTCGACCTCAGGCACGAATTAGCTTGCATTTGTGAAACACGCCAGGACAAACCACACATTTCAGGACTACAAAGTGCGACAATCATCCCCATTTCTATCCATATCATAAAAGAACTTTCTTCTGCCAATACTACTGACCGAGCATTAAACCACTAAACATTTCGATATCATTTACCAAACCGGCTGCAAGCCACATTTCATGATAGTGCACTCCCACGCCAATACAAGCCCGATAAATAGAAATAAAGGATTTCAAACAATCGCCAGTGCCGTGACTAGTCGCCAAATTTCGAGAACGCGAATAGCAAAACATCAAGGTAACTTATCTCTTGTGAGGGGCAAAATGCACCCAAAGACGCACAAAACCTGGTTTCCGATGGATTTTAGCAAAACCAAACACACTTGAGCGGATCTTAGTCAACCGTCAACCCTCGTGCACTGAGGACATGCCATAACACCACCACCTATAGTCCAATTAAATCACTTCCACCGAACATAGCGTTCATGAACACAAAAGGAGTGTAAAAAACAGCTCACCCTAAGTTCATTCCAAACAACCGATCGGTAGGCCCGACACGGGTTGCATACTTTGCTCTTGGCACCCGGGGCCGGAATAACGTCCACGTCGTATCGAAACCGCAGCTCTTCTCTAGCGATCAACCTGTCTATCATTTGAACAGGGAAAATGCAATTAAAGCCCCAACCGGCATCTCCACACGAAGAACTCATTGGCTTCAGGCCATAGTAATTACTACAAGCAAAGATCAGAACTGATAGATACCTACTCTAGGAAGTCCACAAACGAAACTCCACCAAGAATAACCCGCATCACAGTCTCTCCCGCGGCAAGAGCATTAACAGCTCTGTCACCAACAACACACGGCAAATGAAGGGAAGACGCTTCCTTCGATTCCACTAGCCCGGCATTCAGTTCGCGGTCACCCAACCCCGATGCCGAGTTCGACTCCACCGCCACGCAATCGTCTACGGCCAGGAAAGAAGATGCAGAGAGCTTAATTATTTCCAGAGAGGCGAATTAGGACATTTTAGTTCCTGATCGATTTACCTGTTTTTTTACAAATTCGCTTCCTCTTCTTCTGTTCCTCCGTAACAGCTGCCAGTTGTGTTTTGACGTCCACATTCCCAGCAAGTATCTCGACCATTTTGAGGACTTCCTGGTAAATTGCCTTTTGTTCTGCGTTCTGAGAAATAATCACACCATATAAATAACAGAGGCATTGCAAAACTCGGTTATCTTGCCTAGCCTTAGGCTAGCTAAAAAATGGCAAGATAAACGCACCCTTCTCTTCTCCTTCCTCAGCCTACGAAACTCGAATGCGAAGAGCTCCGAAATCCTCGAGAAAACCTCGCACTCCGGCTCAAATAGCGTGCAGACGAAACGACTGATTTGAAGTCGAATGTCCTTTAAAACAAGGTCAACTCAACAAAACTACATATATATTGTTAAAGGCTAATTGCAAATTAACGATGCACAAGCTCAACAAATAATTCGCCTGAATCGAGTGCTCTTACTTTTTGAAGTTATCACCGAATAAAAGGTTGCGTTGTGCGGAATCTTTACAGGTTCAACCTAATCTGTTGTAGTTTGTGCGATTTCCCTCCATATTTTCGACTGTTGTGCATATAGAAGTGCAAGACTTGCAGCATTAGCTCAGATAACATTACATTTTTTAATATTTGTTCGAATCTGTGCTACATTAATAGCATCTCTACAGACTCCCGTAACATTGTCATCCACCTCCTCGCCTTTATGACCAACCCTGATACCAGAAAAATAAAACGTCTTGCGATCCGCTTAATGTCTTAGGTGAAAGGGAATCGGCACAATCCTAATGAGGACTAGGAGGGTGGCATCTCCTAACGTTGGGGTACCGACGTTTTCGAACCCACAGCTCAAGTTATAATCCCACCTCTCGCCAAAAAGATACTTTTCAAGGAAGGTATTATCTCCTAGCCTCCTCTTCCTCCTCCTCCCTTCAAGCACTGACCCCGATGCCATCCTTACGAATTGCATGTAATTACCCTGTCGGCTGATTTTCTTTCTCCAATTTGTGCGCACTCCTCATACTTGTGTCCGACCGGCAGAGCACCTTCGCAGGGTCGTATCATATCATGGTGGACGGTCATTACTAGGCATGGAGTTCTACGCTGCAGATGAGGCAGTGTGTCGATGAGAATACCAACACTACGCGGAACGCAACGTTGCTCCAAGGTTGACAGAAGTTGCCGTGAGTTCCAGGTGGGGCAATCGACCTGCATATGTATGCAAGCTCTCACACTTTGCCTGTGTTATTATTTCTTTTGTCCAGTATAAGATATCCGTAGGTGTCTCTGTGCGATGCGGAAAGGTTTTCTTGTGCCTTCTTTCAGATGCAGCACACACTCAGGATCATCATCGGTCGCTACCTCCATAGTTGGTAGAAAGACATCGTAAAGCACTCTCATTTTGCGACCTGCAAGCATATTGAACAATGAAACAACAGCAGATGTGTGGATCGTAGTCCCATATACAGGGTCAGGCATGTCCTAGGCTTAGATCTCAGCATTCAAGCTGTGTTTCCTTCGTAAAGGTCCTTAATAGTGCGATAGGAGTGCGACTCGTCCTTGAGCATTTGCACGCTTCAGTAAGACTTGGCTATCGAAGTTATGGGCCACTTCGGATACTCCGTGCAGACAAATTTTTACTGATTGAAGAAAGCTGAAGAGGCCGATTCGACATCTTGCGACTTTATGGTAGCACCAAGTGACCATTCCCAGTCACTTCAAAACAGCGTGAGTCTTCTAAAACAGTAAAATATTATATCATCTTCCTGTCTCCATTAAATTATATCATATTTACACAATTATATCTTGTAAATTAAGTACTTTGGCAAAGATTTTCTTAGAAAGAATGCGTAGATAACAGCTCAGAACTCTTATTAGCATAGATAAAAATTTGCTTCTGTATTGGGGGAAGGCTCCTATTAATGCCACGTTCCGAATCTCATGCCATCGAATGGGGTTTCAATTTTAAGGCTTTTAAAGTGTCCACGTAATTTACTATATAATTAGTGAATCTGTTCCGGTCTGCATTCAAGCGTTGTTATGAACATACCTAGTTTACGTACTGGCATGGCCTCAGCCATCTAGCAAGTGTGCAGTGATTGAGATCTAGAGAATGCCACTCATTAAACAAGCAGGCTAATGCAAAAGAGCATCACAACTGGTCTGCAAGTTACATGTAATTGGCACTCATTGCATCACAACTAATTTTCCTATAGGGAACAAAGTTCGCTTATCTGCAGACGTTTACTATCTTTAAGTCTAATTTCACAAAAATTTACCGATAAAGTAGTACTTTATTACAAGTCATATCGTAGCGTCGCGAGACTTCCTCAGAAGCAAAAGAAGGCGTAATACTAGGGCAGAATATATATATATATTCAATAAACAGGGAGAACGGGGCTCATAGCATGGCCCAGGGGCCAGCCCACGCGACTGAGGCAATATGGCTACCCAAGTGACCGTAAATGTAACCGGCAGTCCGAACAAACAAAATATTACACACGCCACTTAGAAATTGCGCAAAATTTAAGAAATAAGCAAGGTCCTGCATGATATAACTATACTTTCGATAGTTCCTATTCATAATAATTGGTGTGCTTAACTTTGCTAAAATTATAAAACATATGTTACGCTTTGTGCTGTACTTGCAATTACAGCTTCACCTATTACATTAGTATAGGTTTCGTGGGCAACCATCTAGATTGACGCTATCATAGTTCGACAGCTTGTTCAACCATGCGTTTGATTGCATGAGGCCGCAAGTTACCACAAATTATAATTTGATCAGCATAATACCTTAGCTATTTAACTCTTCTTTCTTGTTAGGAGCGATTTTATGTATTAAGTATGCACTTCGTTTAGTAGGACCATCATGGTTGACACCAATTCTTGGATGTTTTGGGCAAGGTAGAGATCAATCAAAGCGGCGTTGAGCCGCCTGTTGGCAATGAAATTCGTGTTTAAATGCGAGAAAGGTGGTTTAGCACATTTGAGATGTTGATCGTAAGGCACCGATCAAGCCACTTCGTCCATACGAAAAGAGGTTTCGGGAAGGAAACTGACCCATGGACCTTGAAAGTGACATGGAAGGTAAGTTCAACTCTGATAGGTATTACTTCGGACCGCTTCGATGGATTTGGTGTTGTCATCGCTTCTGTATGTGATGCATCAACCTGCGTGGACTCCAACCTCTAAAACGATGGAAGCGAGGCAGTTTATTGCTCTGTTGCAAGAGGAAGAAGTAGCAGAGTACAAATGAGGATGCTGAGTAAAATGGGTTCCCATGCCTCCAATGGGATGGCACAACTTCCACCTGCCTTCTTGCCTGCATGATCACATTTGCCTTCCGTCAACGCATTAATAATTAGACCTTTGATTGACTACAATCTGGTCATCAAAATCAAGAACTGCGTGTGGTGTTGAACTGTGCTCTTCATTCGACCTGAAACTTTTTCAGTTTAAATCTGGGCTGTGAAGCAGATGGAAATGAGTTGCATCCAAATTGTTTAAACGTGATGACACCAAAAATAACTGGATGACTGGATGCTAACATCTGCTGTAGGTGCCTATCACTTGACCACAGACCATTTTCAATGCTCTCTACAGCACGGAAACAAGTTGGTGCCAAATTATTTCCTCATAGAATGCAAACCTTTGACTTTATACGCCTCCTCTAGAGCGCTTCAGGCGCCACCAAGACTTGCCATCCAACACGTTCGCTGCGGTCATTTTATTTAAGTCGCATCCATCGTAGCATTAAACGGGCTACTTTATATCCAGCATCCTGGAATCAACCTACTCTTACCTCTTCCTTACAATCAAACTGACCTCATAAAAATATGGACATAATTGCGAAAAATAAATGCAGATGGATGTTCAGAAGGGACACTTATTTGCTTAGCGCTCCCGAACCTTCCAGTGGATAACGGATCCATTTGTGAGCTGAGCGATTCTCCTGACAACAACGTCACCATAGTTTGAAGGAGGAAGAGTCTTAGATTGAGGTGGATGAAACCTACAACAAAGTTTTCGCTGCTATTTATTAAGGGTTTGACTCCCAAACACAATGGCACCTCAATAATGAGGCCTTGTTGGGAGGCTCATAACTCTGCTGCTAAATTCCAATTATCCGCAAGCCACGAATGACCAGTTTGTCCTTTCTTCTTTCAATTGTATGCGTGTCGTAGCAACTGGGTTACTGAAGCATAGTCAGTAGTAGTCCCCATTACGCATACATAAACAGCGAAGAAAGCATAAAATGCGACTGGTGGTGTGTCTGGTTTATTATGCTCTGTGTAAAGGTGTAGGGAATGAGATTATTTGTCGCCGCTGCTGGTACATTCTGTACCTGCTTTTCTGACAAATGATATGGAAATTGTGTTGAATTTTTACCTTCCAACGGAGCCTCAGTAATTTATTTGGTGCAGTTAATGCTTAGCGCATTTTAAATGGCAGTTATTGAGGCAGAGATTGCGTTTGGCATCGAGCTACACTAATTGGAGCGTGGTTGAATGGATTTCGACTCCGAGAGGGAAGTGACGGTAAGTCCACTATCCTGTTCTATTAGACAATGAGAATGGGAGGCACTTGACAGATGCAAATGAGCCCCGTGGCCGACTGTGGCTTCTGACAGACGCTGCACGTAAGTGTTTCCATCACAAAGCTCTTCCTCCCTTGTGTATCATGCCACACTATTCTCCAGTAAAAAGCATGATCAGAGAGTCTTAAATGCATACTTGCAAAGTCTTGAATTGTTATACACTTAAAGAGAGATTAGGCCAGTGATCATACGACAGTGTGGCACACACTGTACTTTGCCGCAATGAAAACTCAGAGGCGAGTTGTTTGAGTGGAAAGGAAGATGTCATTCAAAGTAACACTCAGTCTTTATCAGACCAATAAACAGCGTCGAATGATATTGCAATAGGGAGAGTTAAATGAGTGTTCCTGCTCTGCCATCACAGCATTCCTTCTCCTAAGATTAAGCAAAGCGTCTTCGTGGCAACCGAATTGCAGACCACTGCAAGGCATCAGAAGGCTTTTCTAGATCAACTAAATTATGTCGCCGTCTGCCTTCCAGCTTTAATTATATCAAATTCACTTGACACAGTTGACGAATTTGTCGTTGCCACCCTTACTCAAAATGCCTTCTGCAGTGTATGCAGTCCTCACGATAATGGAATATTAAAAACAACGTATGGTCGGAGGTCTTGGCGTGCCGATGCAAATGCAACACTAGCGGCTCTGTCGCCATGAGATGTTGAAGAACGGCATTGACGTAGCGATTTCTACCTAAATTCTTCAATCCCATATTTAGGCTGGCGAGGGCTAAGTGACCACCTCTGTTGAAATCATTGTTTTCAATGTCGTGCTGGCTCATGCTGCAACCTGTAAAAGAAGAAGCGCCACACAAGTGTGGTTAGTGTACACTATGAATGCCACTTTCAAAGAATCAGGTGCTTCTAGGTGTTGCTGAGTTCTGAAGCCAGAGTACTCTGGCTTTGGAAGCATTAGCTTCCATATTTCGTTAATCGATCGGTTGCGAGCTCTCACGCGCCCAACCATATAAGTCGCATCAACCAATGAGATGAAAGTGTCAGGTCACTCACATTTGCACGACCTGTCTTCATGCCTGGAATGAGCTCGACGGATCGTGTTCTCTTCACCATGGTTAGAAAATGGCAACTGGGTTAGAGAGAGATGTGTCTTAAAAAACTATTCCGAGAGCAAGGGCCATCAGTTTGCATTAAAACTTGTTCATAGTCTGCTTTGTGAATGGTTGAAGAGAAAATTTGGAAATCAGCAAAATAAAATTGTGCGCAGACGAATCCTCGCATCCGTATAGGTCAGATTGATGTCGGAGTGGGTGCAGCACCCAAAGACAACACTCAACTTTCATTTTTCCATTCACATCCTGCTTGTCAACCCTCTCGGACTAAATTCAAAAACGACTGCTTGTGAGTGTCTTCTGATCTTTTGACTAGCTGGTTCCCTTGACTTAGGTGGCAGCGTGCCTCCCCGTACCATCTTGGCCCCTAAAGTCAAGGCGTTGGAAGAAGAGAGGTTGGTAGCACAGCCCCACTGTCATCCTACTTAGTTAATGGGCAGCTGTGGTATCCACCTTACAACTAGTGGTAGATCAAAAAGTCGAACTGTCTACGTGTTTACCTTATGAGGCCCAAGCCTTTCAAACGGAATTAAGTTAAGCGTCCTCGCAATGACAATAGCTAGTTGCTTCCTAACTAAACGTTGCTTGTGATACACGTCGGCAAGCAACTTGCCGCATTCACTTTTGCCTCTGCTAAGTCAATTAACCTCTAAGTTTTACAATCGAGATGGAAATTGGATGCCATATTCTGCCATGGTTTCCTTTTTTGCGGATCATTTTACCGCGGGATAGATCTTCCTGCAACATTCCAAGGGTGTTACAGGAAGCACTTTCCCTTCAAAAACAGGCGCGGCTAATCAAGCACTCGAAGGTGTCGTAACGTTGCAAGAGATTGCACGACCTCACTTTCACCGTCATATTCTCAGCCTCCTCCTAAAATGCAAATGGGCGGTTGTCTGGGTTTGACTCAAGACAATCTTAGTGAGGATAGGTTAAATGACTTGAATGAGAACAAAATAAAAGTGCACTAGTTTCAGCTGATATTTAGGGGTAAATCGGCCATTAATCGTGAGTCTATTTAGTCTGCACATCCGCAGAATTGTATATTCAATACTTTGGACTTTTATCACTCATTTTGTTTGATAAAAATATACCTTTGACCAAGTCAAAGTGCCAAGCGAGAGATGACTCAACTCTGATTAAGATGCACCCAGTGATTGGCTTGGCATGACAGAATGTTTGATGGTTTGGTTCTTCTAATTCATATCTTTCTTATGATTAGGGCCGTTGGAGTCGAATAGATGCAACAATGGGGTGGTAACCACATTATCAGTGCTATCCGAGTCCAGGTTGCAAGTGTTTATGCAAACAACTGCAAAGGTTAGCTGTGAGGCTGATTGTTTGGATTCGGCTGCTACAAAACAGGGAACACAGGCATTTATTTTTCTCATTAGGTAATATAGCTGCTACATAATACCAAATTCCTAAGTGCGGAACCTAACTCACGCCCTTCTGCCTGTCTTGAAGCAACTTAAAGCCGAAGCTGTTCGTTCTTCCCCGAAGCATTAAAGTAAGTGCAGCACTTAGAGGCTATTTTCAAGACTAAGGACAAGAGGTATTTTGCTGAAATGCAGTGCAGATGAGTCTACTGGCACGTCTCACCAGTATATTTTAGAAGTCAGTAGAACCGACGAAAACAAGAGAATGATTTGGAATGGAGCAGCCACTATTCCAGACTTTTTCCCATTGAGTTGAATGCCATTTGTTATGAGAAAACTACGGTTTGATTAAATGCACTTCGAGTCACTCAACTCATCTTCTTAAAAAAGAGCAAATTTTTACACTGGTACAACTGTTATATTTGGCTACGGAGAGACTTCGTTTTAAAGGTATCGTTGTGCGATAACGACAAGGTAAGCAAAAGGTACATCACTGCAATAAAACACGACAGCGAAATTCCCTTGCGAATCCTATTGTCAATTTACAAGAAAATTTACTTCGCAATGCTACTTTTCCCCCTTCGAATCCAGCACTCTCAAAGTAGTTCGGTTTTTTGCCCAAAATTGTGAGATTCGAAACAATGAATTGGGTGCGATGCAACCACTTTTGCATCTCACTGTACTGATGCATAGAGTAATTGTTGAGACAATGCAACCCTACTTTATTTCCTTGCAGACACTGTAACCTGTCCATTGAAGTTTAGACGGTCTTCGATGTAAAACCCTTTTTGTATATGCCTGCAGAGTAACTACAACGGGCCACAAAACATTCACTATTGCAAGGCCAGGATGCGTTAACGCACGAACTGAGTAGCTTCGGTCGTCCCTCGACCGCCAAGTGCTGACGCACATCCCAAGCGCCGGTTACACAGGTTTCACACCTTCTGACTCATTCAATCTTCGCTAGAGAGGGTGAGAACCCGTCCCGATGAGCCATCAGATTCAATGTTGTGGTTATCACCCTAAGTTAAATCAGTGTTGTCAAATGCTGTGGTGGTGAGTGGTCAATGCGTAAAGGGAATTTCGAATTTCCTCTGCGTCGCTGTTAAATGTGCGGTGCCTTACCGGGAACGGTCAAAGTGGTACACTTAAGCAAAAAAGTCCCATTGACCTTAGTTTTTAAGGAAATTACTTTTGTTATTGCAGCAGAAACTTTTTCCTTCCACACCTTTACGAAGTGTCTGCAATAAACTGGCAGCTTAAAAGTGGACGCTGAATGATGGCGGTTGGTTGGAGCCACGTGTGAAAATGGGATTATGAAGGACTGTGGTGTTTGTTCTCTCGACAGAACTTTTTCGTTTCATCTCAGTCTCTCTCAATCTCTCTTGCAGCTTAATTTGCTAAAACTCAGTTTAGTTGGTACCAATTCACGTGTGTTTTGGGTATAAGTGAGGTCGGTTGAAACGACATTGAGCTGCGTGTTGACAATTGTGCATATTTAACTGTGAGAAAGGTGACTTAGCGCGTTTGAGTTTCGGGAGTGGACTGATCTGTAGATTTTGAAGATGACATGAAAAGTAGGCATGAATTTAATAGGCATCTCCTCCTACCTCTTCGATGAGTTGGGTGTCGTCATCGCTTCTATTTGTGATACATCACCCTGCGTGGCTTCTCACCTCCAAAACGGTGGGAGCAAATGAGTACGTGGCGCTGTTGGAAGAAGAAGAGGAGGACAATTGATGATGCTGAGTTGAGTAAGACCTTATATCCCTAATGAAAGGCATAACAGTAAGCGTGCCAATTATTAGATCTTTGATTGGCTACAATATGGTTGTCGAAATGCGATCTGCGTGTGATGTCGAACTGAGCCCTACACCTGATCCATCAACGTTAAAGGTTTAATGCGGGCTGTAAAACAGATGCGAATGACTTACAATCAAATTGCTTGATCGTATTTGTAAGAAAAAAACTAACTGATCTTTCATAGGGACTGGATGATAACATCTGCCGTGGGCGTCTATCATCCAACCACAGGCTAATTTCAATGTGCTCTACAGCTCGAAAACGAGTTAGGTTAAACTGCTTGCACAACTCATTTTTGCGACTTCCAACTTCGCGCATAGCCCTTCATGAGAACAACTTTAGAGTCATCAATTTATTTTTTAAAACTAAAATCTACAAGGCAGCTGCCATTGAGGCAGGCTATGAGGATTACAAGACAGGTAAAACACCAACATTAAGCCACTCCATGAGAGACAGCTGAGGCCAGTCCGCAGACACTTTATAGAGAAGGCAAATAACTCGCTTTGTCAGCTTCACATAGTTCCTCATAACTTTATCTCCATCATCCTGCTTTTGGTCAAATTCAGCAGCAAGCCTATTCTAAACCCACTCTGCAAGCATCCTAGATTGCTGCTTTTGCCTCGACAACATGTCGCCATCCTTTCCTGAAGGGGCAAACTTCAACGGTGTTATTGTTTGTTGGGGTCCCTGTTTGGATCGAAAACTCCCAGTAGTTCCACAGCTGTCGCTGAGTCTGCCGAGCATGTTGATGTAACGCTTCTTTGTTTGTGTTATGAGCATTTGGCTGTGCTGGAGACGCCTCATTGCCAGAATTCTTGCCACCAGCCCTCCTTGTTTTATAGCGCTGGTTCTGGAACCATATTTTAACCTAACAGAAAAGTCAAAAGCATGAGGAAGTTTGACAACTCGATCGTAGATAGTCAATCACCACGCACTAATAACTGTCGATTAAACAGTTCATTTAGTACCCTAATGCTCGACCAACCTGAGTCCCCGTCAAGCCGATGCGACGCGCAAGTTCTTCGCGCTCATGTGAATTGATGTATTTTTTCTTCTCAAAGTAATTCTTCATCTCACCGATTTGGTAGGGGGTGAAGAGAACCCTGCCTCTACCCTGTCTATGTGCCTCAGATACTGCCTGGCGTACCTGAGGTTGTTCTGAGGTCGGTGTCGTAGATGCCGTGGCAGCAAGTTAGTGGGGAACAGAGTAATTTAGGTGTAATAAGGCATTTGTAGGAAGATGTTGACACGTACTTAACGGTGCAAATGGTTGCTGCACCTGCAGTTGTAGTAGCTGCTGACTTGACTTTGACAAGGTGTCAAATAGGAGTAAGTTTAGTGATGGGATGGTCGGCGATGCAGTGGTAGTTTGAGGTTGAGCTGAGCTTCCACCTTGCTTTGGAGACAAAGGCACGTCGGTGTAGGATGTCTGTTGTAGTTCAGGCTTTGGCGTGCTAGCCGATTGTGGACTGCGTGGGGCAAATACAGGCATTGCCCATAAGGTATCCGATCCATAAGAAGTAGCCTCATCAATTTTCAGCCATGTTGGTGGCAAAGGACTCAGTTGGGTTTGTTTGTCTTCACTGTTGTTCTGTGGCGAACACATTAGAAGAGAATTGGATCTTGCAAACACTGAAGACTTAGATAGATTAGAGGCCGTCTCTTCCCTCTTTTGTGATGTAAGTAGTGTTGCTCGTTCCACTTGCTGTTGCACGGATGCTAGCGAAGTCGATAAGGCGGGTTCTTGGGGAGGCGAGTTTGTCCCTCCCTCAAGTACAACTGGGGCTTCCGGTATTTGATACACCTGCGAAATAAAACGACTGGAATTAGAACGCGATCATCTGCATACAACTAGACGTTAGTTCCACATTTGCTTGGATCGAGGACTTATTCATGTCGAGTGTGCTATTTTAGCATGCAATTGGCTCCTCTTTGACGCCACCCAGGCTGGCTCGACTGAGTGCGAGTGCGTTGTCGTTAGGACGGCCTTGCGATGGTAAAAATAGCACGGTGCAAAAGTTTTTAAGTGTCAACACCGACTGGTGTGCGGGTGTGACAAAAATTGGTGAAAAAAATAGTGCAAAGCTTTTTCTACTATAAGTGTGTCAGGTATGCCACTGCGGCTGCAGAAAAGGACACCCTCGAGGGATAACAAATGAGTCCATTCTCAACTCATAATTGCCGAAAGCCAAAACGTAGCAACAAAGTATAAAAGCTTGAGGCACAAATGTATGCGAACAAGGCAAAACATAAAGAATGATGAAGTAATTTGATGGACAATACCGCTTGCCTGCAGCGTTGCCAGATGTTGGGGTTGTTCAGGATCTAGGAGGCCCAAAATCTTTTTTATTGTGAAGTTGGACATGATGAAATGTGAACCCACAATTCTGCGTTGCATCCATGAGTGAATGACTCACTGCACTTATAAACCTTGAAAGCCAAAAAAATCTAAGTTTACGGTCAAACCAATACGATTCGAGTGTCTTTGATCCTGTCGACTGTTTTTTTTAAAGGGATGTGTTCCGTGCATTTTTTTTTAAATTTTGATCAGAGGAACTCTGTATTCTGTATTCTGATGCTTGATTTGCTTTCACCTTTGGATCTTCCATACTTTTGACTTGCTGGCCGACTGCAATTTGCTTTTTTACCTAATCTCCCGATGAAGTCGCTTTGAAGCCGAAGCCAATGGATATTGATAGGTGGGTCATAAGCAACTGCACCCCTTCACAATTAGGCTGCAAAGCGGTGGATTTTTAAGAATGTGGAAGCTGGGTCAATAAAGAAATTCCATAAGTCTATTTCTAGCAATGCAATTACCTTACTGAATGTTCCGAAGGAGGACGCCCTTTTGAGGAGTTGGTAAAACTCTGGAGAATGGACTGAGGCTATGCATTCCAATGAAAGAGGTTACATCGTGCTTAATATTATTAAATAGTAACTCTAGTTTCTTTCCATCGGGTCCAACTATTAACTAGGGGTGCCAAGTTCTTCTGTGAGTAAAAAATTTCTTGTATTGTCAAATTTTGAATAGAAATAAGCAGAGATAGCTTAAAAGGGACTGGAATCCAGTTCATTTGTAAATATTCTTATTTTAAGCTATAAATGGCTATAAATGGTTCCCTTACTTGTTAACTCTCTTTAGCTGAAAGCAAATTTAAGTGCATTATGGGATCAATTTAAGATAGTCCCTGGTGTTTGGTCGCGGGTGTCTGGAGTGAGAGAACCTTCCTTGTTCAGTGAAATAGCTCGATGCTCGTTTCCCTGTCTCATGCGTAAAAAAATACTGGTGTATTTGGAAAATCCTTGAAGCTAATCCTTTAGGCTAGAAGCAAAGCCATCTTGGGGACCGGGTTGAAGCAGTTGACACATTGTATGGCCATTGATATATTTCTGAGCCTCATTTTTCCCATCCTTTCACTTATATTTCCGTATCTCATTCAGTAGTTATTTCTGTTACTTCTCATCGTGAATGCGCCTAACTTCTGCTGCTGAGTTCCACCTAGAGCTGCTTATTTGTAATAATATTGGCATCACTCCTTACAAATGCCTTCTAAAAGGCCGAATTCATAATCAACTGGTGAGCCCGATGGGTGTCGATGTACATTATGTTTTACAACATTTTCATAAATCTTCGCATATTCAGGCTGAACGTGTTATTTTGGCTCCAATTTGACCTGTGACCCCCAACCGTGTCACCAAAACCTCCCTTCTCCTAGGCGTGATATTTGTTCTGGAAGAAGTAATGAAGTGCCACGACGTGATCTACTCAGCCAGTAGCTTGATTCTATTCGTAACTTGCAGACTTCTGGTTCCATTTCGAGAGGGCGGAAGCCAGCACTCACATCAATCTTCCTCAATTGTAACCCCGAAATTCTACCACCGGACGCTAAAATCAACCCCAATCCCATACTTGATTTCAAGAAAAAGGTAAACTTTTCACCAAGATGATGTAATGATCGGAGGCGAGAAAAAACAACAAAAAATAAAGTGGAGGAAAGGCGAAAGGCGAGGAGCCAACTCGAATGAAATACAAGGGGTCGATGTATTGCTCTCTACTACACCAGTTATCTACGCAAGAAGGCAAGCGTAAATGGGAAGCGAGAGTTGTCTCTAAGGGTGGCATCTAAAGATGTGGTTGCAAAGGCATCTCTCGCTATTACTTCACTCGCAACTCCTCTTTGTACTGTTCGCAAAAGCAGTTTCCAATGGGGAAGAAGTCCAGGCAGCAACGTTGACGGAGCTCCCACACTCAGATCTCCTGAAGAACACAAAAGGCTCTAGAGACCGTCAATCGTGTCGAATCAATTACTTTCAATGACATCATGTCATGCCTAATCGTTAGACATGAGTCTGACTCATGAAGGATGACAGCTAATCGTTATACAACTTGAATTTGTGGCAGCACAGCAGTATCGACGACTTAAGCTTGAAAAGTCGCCGACAGCCCTATGCGATCATCTATTACTAAATTGGAGGCCTGAGCAATGCTGATGGTTTTCATAACCAGCTATTAAACCATCCATTCTAAGGCTTCTGCACAATCTGACGTTCGAAAGCAGCTCCGTCCACGGGTTCGCCAACCTGTAGCATGCAAGATGGGACACCTGCGAGTTCATGTCACAAAGGTCAGAGTCACGCGAATTACAGCAGCAAATACAACGCCTCTGACGCAACAAAAATGTAAATGTAAACCTACGTGACCGGCTGATCCGGTATCGGGTTCGTTGATTGCATGCATGAGGAAACACCCACGAAAGGTAGATAAGTTTGCATAGCTTGGTAGACACAGATCGCAACGCGTGCTTTCCACGTGTCATGTGACCTCAAAGGGTGAGAGAATTAACTGTGTGACCAAAATAAATTACGTAGATTCTGAACTCACGTGATTAGCATAGAATATGGCGCACAGTGAATGATTTGAGTACACGACGGTCGATGTCAAGCGTTACCCCTCTTCATCCATCCCCTCTCCTTCCATAATTTTGGTGACAACTAGACAGGAAGAAGAATGAGGGCCTCTGTATATGAAGCTATCCTTACTGCCATACACAACCGAATCAAACCAGTTCCTTAATAATGTCCCAATCGTCCATTGTTAAAGCAAGAAATTTCGTTTGAGTTAGCTAAATGCTTCTGTTTGAAGCAAGTTATAATGTGCAAATTGACGTGTACCAGAACGAACACTGACCAGCCCATGAATAAGTCCAAACCTGGTGAAAGGTGTGGGTCCATATGACGAAGACAGGGAAGCCAGAGTTGATTCATGTACGGTGACATGGACTGACAACTTATTGTATTTAGGGACTAGTGACGAGTGAAGAAGACAAGGAGGGAAGTAGGAAGGACAGGGGATGTTACGAAGAGCGTTTTTTTATGCACTTTAGTGGTACCTTGCTATAACCTCTTCACTAAAATACTTGAGTTGTTGTGCAAACAAGTGCCCACAAAATTAGGACAAGAAGTGACGGTTTCTAGGCGCTTTAACGAAGTCCATAAAACTGGATCGGAAATGTGTCTGCCTTCAAAACAGCAAATGTCTCGAGACATTGAGGTAGAGATGAGGCACTTAAAAGGTGATTGCCATGCTGTCAATGGAAATGGTAGGTCCTCCGACTAGTTGCCACTCCATTTTCTCAATCCTTCATATCGGTTCTGTTCGACTGTATGGAGCGCGTGTGATGGAGCGCAGGGAGTCTAATTTCGTCAAAAAGACGCTATATTCGACTAACTGGTTTATTCAGCTTTGTTACATTAACTCATTGTGCGAGGCGAGTTATACGGCACTGTGAAGTAAGTACAAAGCACCGGCATCCGCCAAGTCCCTCACCTTAGCTAAAGTGCAAAATTTGTGTCCAGAGGGGAGCAAAGTTCATGTGAGGGAGGATCTGAGTGACATGAAATACCACATTCATTTTCAATCCTCAAATGATGCCCCTTGCAGCATCAAAAAAAAATCGGCAATCCCTTGTATTGACTTAATCTGGTGTATATAAACGGGTACAAGTAAAGTTTCGTATGGCTTGGCTTAGTCCTCTGATAATATGCCATTTCAGCCTGTCCGGGCAATCGCAATTTGTTATTAATCAAATCAACTCAGATTACGAAACTTAGCTTGAGCTATCATGCATCTTTCATGCACTCCTTCACCTCTCAGCATGTGATTGGAGCCCCAAACATCGATTTTTATTTCATAATTCGTTCACAACAAAATGTAGCTGCTGCACTCTCATCACTATCTGGAGACTCTTCAGACAAGCACGGCCAGAGGGCTATGCCACAAAGCAGCAGCACAACCTGCATTCGATCCCAACAGATTAACCATTCAACCTGTAGAATCAAAGGCAGCCTTAGTTTGCTCGACAAGGCGGTTCTCTGGCTTGGGATGAACTACTTCCTTGCTTCTCCACCACAGGGTCACTCAAACACCCATGCCACAGTGATGATGCTTCATCCGAAACGTAGCAGTGGACTACGTCATCTCACACACCTCAGCCACTTCGATCAACGAGCATATTTATCACCACCTGCGCGAACCCCTTCAATTCTCACGTTCCTCTATTTGCAAAGAAACACGAACAAAGGAGAAAAATTTTCAAATTTACTGATTATTGGAGATTTACAGGAACATACGATGCTGTAAAGACATCATCACAGCTTGGGGATGGCGATGTAGGCATCAGGAAGAGTGAGGATTCAGGATTTAGAGGGTTAGTGCTATTCAACATCAAAGTGCTGCCAAAAGAGAGAGGTAATAATTCCAGTGTCCTTTTCCTCTTGACGCGCAAATTTCCTTGGACTTCACGATGGTAGCGGTGTTTCCGCACCAACAAATTGCACTTATAATCCTCCTTAGATGACGGACCTTTCGTCCGCATTCGATCTATGCACTACCAACATTTGGACATGCGAAACGAAAACAGCAAACATGGGTTGGGGAAAGCCTTGATCAATACGATGGAAATAAGGTCTAAACGGAGGTGCTGACTTTTTGCTTGCATGAGTAATCACAATGCAGCGGCATCACGTGCAGTAGTTGGCGCTAGCACACGTTACATACGAAACAGATATCATTTATCAAGAATGGCACAGACCAGTGCTAGTGCCTGTGCACAGCAAAGCGCAGTGATGAACCAAGTTTCTTGTGAAGGAAGTTGTCTGTAATCCCAGATACAAGCACCAGCGATAAACGTCAACCTATTCAGCAATTAGACATTTAGACGGTGCAGACGTCTATCATTCAGTGGAGACTCCGCAAATATTGTTTTCCAACCTCTCCGCCCAGTGGTTAGTTAAGCCTCATAATTCCCAGCACCAGTTTGACGTAGAATTGTGTAAGAGACGAATGCATCCGTGTTAATGGCTCCGACGAGACGAGCCAAACGTCCCATCAAAATCGAGGGAAGGGAAATCACCTTTATGACTAATTCGTCATGCATGTCAGGATCAGTCTCGGAGTAGCGCGCAAAGAGCTTCTTCAAATCAACTAGACCAAAACGTCCCTCCGCCTCCACCCAACCATTAAATCCACCTCACAACTGCCCAATGCCTGCTATTAAAGCCTCTTCTCCTCCGCTGTGCCCGACCTGAAGGACATCACAATCGGAATGTTTAAAAAACTGAAGTGATGCGATAGGCATGGAACTGTCCCCTTTGTACGTCACGCTACACATATGCTGCGGCCTAGTCGCCGTCAAGATCAAATGTCGACCACATGAAGACAGGCGGACTCAAAGGCTATGAAAATAATACACATGCGAAATCTATGGTCTAAGAGACCATCAACTGTTAAAAACGAAGTTGTAAGCGAGCATGAAAAACGTAGGGATTATTGCGGGAAAAAAACAGTACACAGTACACTCGCTTAGGAAAAAGGACAAGGAACAACTTTTACAAATGAAGCGCACAGGATCTGTCCGTTAAACCTCCACTTTAAGAATGTTAAGCACTTATAGCCTCAAAGCAAAGGTAGCACGAAAATAAGGAAATCATGACAGAATGTCAGGCTAGATCAACAAAAATCGCCTAATTTTGGACAATGAAGCTAAATTGAGATCAAAAACTTGAACTTACAAATGGATTAATTACAAGATTGGAGACAGGAATAATAAAGCTGCACTAAAATTTCTTACCTAGCCAAATAACCAAAGCGAAACGGCTTATTTTTGCTGTACATCTTCTGAAAGGTAAAATTTTAAACGAATGAATAAAAACTCTTAAAAATCAAGTGGAACAATGCAAAAAAGCAGTCCAGCAGCATCATTGCAAAACTCGCACTTTGAGAAAAGAAATCAATCTGCTTACATTGACATGCGATAGTTGATTCCAAGGCGTGGAAGCCCTAACGCCCTACCAAGAGTCTGTAAATGGATTGTTGTCTACACTTCGCAAGCTAATAAAAGGTGAAAGAGACTCACCTCGCCTAAGAATCACCCTACAACTTTTCTTCAAAATAGTAGCTTTTACGAGGAAATCGCGGGAATAATAGAAGTGGTAAAAAGACTGTGCCGATCGAATAGCAGGGATAACGAATTTTTGACCTTCAATCACCTTCCTCAACAATACTTAAAAAAGGGCACTGCATTAAAATTTCGCAAAGCGCCAAGCATAAACAAATATTAAACACATGAGAAATGGAGTGAGCAGCATAATTGAATCGTTAAGCAATTTTAATGGTAATTAGAAACCTTCCATGTTAAAAGAAAGGGTAACCTTATGCCTGCCGACGAAAAATAAAAACGATGACAAGGTAGAGAGAAGCAATAGCGAAGAGGTCAACTGTAAAATCACCACGCATCAAGCACACGATGGTGAGTCTCATGCTCATTGTGATGGACACAGTTCGATGCGATGAGCCCTCATTGAGTCCGGCAACACTGTAAAATGCCACCGACCGGTTTATAGATACCCTGGTGAATAATGGTTCAGCCCTTAGGAGACGCAGATCGACAGCATCGACACCCACGTCCATGTGGATGTGAGCCCAGATCGATAGGTAAGACCATGGCAATGAGGCGCGCAGCTCCTTTGCTTGCTTTTGATGATTTCGAACAGCTGACCAGCCAATACCGCCTTGCGCAATTCTCTACTTGAAGATTAAATCTTGTGCGACAGATATCGTGCCTGCTCATTAGAATTGCCATTTCTTGCACTTTGCAGAACAAATTCATGGGCACACAAAAGGCTATCGACACAGTTCTGCGCTGACGTGATCCACTTTCCTTCGACGTCCATGGGTGCCTAGTGTGACCCTGCTAGTTATTCAGCATTGCTGCATCTCATCTTCGGCAGCACCTGCACTCTTGGAGCGACAGTACTTGACACCAGCTTCCCTCCCTTGCCCTCAATCGGTACAAACACTAGCAAGTTGAGTAATCTATCAACAGGAAACTGATATTTTCATCTCCTCTTAGTAGCATTTTATTTGTCCGCCCAAAATGCTTCTTTCTAGCATCTTACCCATTCTAAGTTATTCATTTTTCACTATTTGAATGCCTTCTGCAAGCACTGTGGACAAGCCCGCCTCCACCAGCCTCATATCTCCACTGTCTGCTGTCCAAATTAAGCCCTACACGTTCTGCAGGTTGAGGAAGGGACAGGCGAACAGATCGACAGTTGAGAAAATTGACAGATGGGTAGGTAGGTCGGAAGATAAAGGAATTGAGATTTACGGAGTGAATGGAAGGTCATTAGACAACCAAAACTGGCTTTACCGTTTCAGCTAGCCTCGCCTGGACATTTCTACTAATTGGCCAAACGAGCAAATAAAAAAGAACAGAGGCGCAACTCAATAATAAAATAATTCAAGTACTTCTGGAAGAAATTCTCCTAAGAAGGCATTCATGGTAGGCGTGATGGTGGAAAAGGATACCATAAATAGAGAGAGAAGCGTAAACAAGACTCTACTGGCAACGACTGTTGCATCCAAGTTTCCACAAATGCGGCCTATGCACTACAGAAAAGGCGAAGCAGTGCAAAACGGCACTCGTGCGACAGGGGTGCAAGCTTGACCACACGGGGCACCAGACACTTGTACCCATTACTCTGGGCATGTCTATGCCGGTGACACTCTCTCATTCTCCCGCACTACCCAACGCACCTACAGTTCCACTGCATCAGACACACGCATGACAGAATCTCAAGTCAATCAACAGCATGTGTAGAACGTCTGCTATGTGTGAGCGTGTACTTAAAACGGTAAAACAAGTACCGTACGTAAATAGACACCTGACACGGCAAAGCATCCCATTCCTTCCCACCATGAGCAACTTCCACTCTAAGCATTCTTAGCAGCAATAATGCAATCAAAGTGAAGCAATGCGTCCAAGAAACATTCGTCACGAAGGCGTCAGGAAAGTGTTACTTTTAGCATCTCTGACAGTCAGATGTTGTGACACAGACAAAGCGATTCCAGCAAGACCACACACATCAGGCAGGACTGTATAAATGTTCCAGCGCTGCATTTCAGACCCCTGAAGTAAAGCTGGTGAAGATGACTCAGCAGATACGTCCACAGACAACAAAATTAAATAGATCGCCCTACCTTCGCCTGTCTATCTACCCAAACCTCCATCAGCCAAATGAACCAATTAACAGATAAGTGAAAAGAGCGTAAGTAAATAAAGAGATGAAACCTAACGCTTGCCAATCCACATTCGCCTGTGTCTTCGGGTAGTCCGCCGGCTATTGCTTATCAGAACTGTTAATCTGGCTAGCATAAGAGAGACCCCATACCTATGCTTTTGCCAGTCTCCTCAGCCCATCAGGCAGCTATTGGTCCCAAGGAAAAGACAGCTAAAGCCAAGGCTGCTTACTATTATGACCAAGGGGAGGATAACGAAGATTACATCGGGTCTAATACACTGCTACAGCGGGAGAGGCGAACAAGTTGAGGTTATCAGTGGGTTGCCTTCCAACTTATCACCGTTTACACTTCGTTTATAAGCATTTCAGAGGCAGGTGTTTCAGGATGCTACTTTTGACGATAATAAATGCGCACATTTCCGTGGTTTGCGCAGGAGGCACTAAACAATCTTCCCTTGTCCTATTCCCTGCCTTCTTGCTCATTTGACGCTTAATATTCCGTCAAATCTGAGTTTGGGTAAGGGCCAGTGTTGGATTGGTGGCAAGAAGTAGTGACCCACAGCGGTAGTGCGCGATTAAAGCCTAAGGAAGGGAAAAAGAGGAGGCGGGGAAGGAGGTGAGGTACCCACCGTGCACAAAGCGGCCTATTCACAAGTTGCGTAAATAGGTTAGCAATTCGTTTGGCACAAACACATCGTAGGCCATGCTAACACGTACAGAGTTGTGTCAAGTTGCTGTGCGAGAGGTGATTCTGATCTGCTCAAGATGCAATCAGTGATTGACTTGGTGTGACCGATTGTTTGGTTGTTTGGCTCATCTTATTCATACCTTGTGTAATAAGGGTCATTGAAGTCGAATAGATGCAACAATGGAGTGGCAGCTACTTTATCAGTGCTATCAAAGGCCAAGTTGAAAGTGCTTATACAAACAGCTGCAAGGGTTCGTCATGCCTTGAATGTTTCGAATTCGGCTACTGGAAGACAGCAAACACGGGCATTTCAATTGTTCCCCTTAGGCTATATAACTGTTGCATAATGCCGGATTCGTAAGTGAAGGGATTAGCTCACACCTGACTGTCCGGCTTGAATTGACTTCCTCCTGTTGACAAATAACTTCAAGCCAAATGTGTTCGTGTAGCACTTGGAGGCTTTCCTTAAGACGAGGGACAAGGGGTGCATTGCCGACGTGCAGAGTAGGTGGCGATGAAAGGGTCTACTTGCACAACCCAGAGGTTCACTCCACCATGAAGTGCTTGCCATCAGCCTTGCTGCTAAAGATACCTCAACAAAGCCGTAATTTAAGCTCCAAACAATGAAAAAAAGCACGTCTATCAATTCATACGCCATCAGTGATCAGTAAGACGCTATTGCAATTCTGTCAAAGCAACAGTCAACAGCGGGTCTCCACATCTCTCACTTGACCACACATCGTAGCCATTGTTGTTGTTGAGGCACCGTCAGTAGATGCTTACTCAAGGTAACCGTGGAGATGAAGAGATGGAATATGTCAATGAGTAGGCATGGTTCTTTTATTATGGTCCTGTAAAGGCGTATGAAATGGGGATATTAGCTGCCGGCTGCAAGAGCATTTTATACGTGTATCATAAGTGCAACCTATAGATGTGTTAACTTTTTATTGATCTACTTCACACCCTTCCGTCCTACCTTCACATTTAATCAACTGCCTACCCTCTTTGTGATTTGAATTTCCTCCTTTGTACCTCCATGCAACTAATTCAATCTTCCTTCTTAGTAGCTTCCTATTAAATAGCAGCGTCTACAGTTGCCTTGGCTACCACTCCCTGCCAAAACCGGAAAGCACTCCTTTATGTGCAAGTGATTGGTCCACCACATGATCGTTCGCGAACCACAAGACAATGAGAAATGTGCTGATCAGCGTCCTCTTGCCTACACAGCATGAAAATAAGTCAGCTCGACTTAATTATTGGTAAAACAAGATGTAGGCTAGTTGCTTTAAGACTTTTCTCGCCTATTTGCTTTTAAAAAATTGTTCAAGTGTCGAGGCCTCGTACTTCAAGGTGTAGAAGAGTGGGAGAAGGAGGCAATTTATTGTTTTAATATTATGACGGGACCACCGATTGTGGAAAGATTGTTTGACAAATAAATGCAGATTTTGCAATTTGAAAATTTCTTTGCTTTCCTGATTTAATCGTTTCCTTTAATATGATTACTCCCCAATCACAAGATATGTTTCTCAATTGTACTACTCTCATTTGAGAAAAGGGGTTATCAGCGAATAGTCGGTGAGATTCCCGTTCCTTCGACAGCATAGCAATCACCTTTCAAATGCCTCACCTCCACTTCAATGTCTTGAGGCACTTCCTGTTGAGGAGTTACAGACACGTTTATGATCCAGCCGTATGAATTTCGTTGCAACTCCTAGAAACCAAAACAATCACTTCTTGATCCCACTTTATAGGCACTTGATTGTACAGCTACTCAAGTAAATCAGTAAAGAGGTAGAAGCAAAGAGCCCTCAAAAGTGCAGTGCAAAAAGGCGGTCGTCCTAACATTCCCTGTCCTTTCCTCCATTCTGTGTCCTTCACTCCCCCCTTGCAGCTTATTCCAATGGTTGTAGTATGTAAGTATGGTGCGCCAAGTGCGACTAACAAGTCCACCCAAAAACACTAAAATGTGGCCACGGCATAATTTGACAGTCTGTGCTGCCTTACATTAAACCACTAGGGCTTTCCTGCCTTGATCATCTCGACCCGCAACTTCTACCAGGCTCGGACACATTTATTGACTGGCAGGTGTTCATTTTAGCACACATTTATTACCACAGCATAACTTCCCATAAATGGAAGCATTTAACTAACATAAAACACAGTTTCTTGCTTTAACAACCAACGACGGTTGCATTGTTAAGGAGCAGGGGACATTCGGTTGTGTCTCTCAGTCCTCCTCCTGATCTAGTTGCCACCAAAATTACGAAAGGAAGTGGAAGGTAGTAGAGCATAATATCGATTGTTGCGTACTCTGAAGTACTATTGGCTGGACAGAGACATGTGGTTTGTGGGCAGTAGTGCTTGCATTCTCTACCCCACTTAGGATGGATTGTTTAAGCTGCCTTGTTATACAAATTAACGCTTCATCCTAAACTGTCTGTACACTTCTCCTCCCTGTTCTTAAATGAGCCAAAATACTTGGTCACGTGGGCTAGAACGAGATATTTACCGATAAGAGTCAATCTTCTGTTTGTTAGCATCCTCAACGCAACGAATAGTTCATTCAATTATATTTAATACTTCACGTGATATTTTGGTCATGATGGAGGTGAGGATGGTAAATGAGCTGTCGCTCGTTGGAATCAACCAAGATAGACAGTAGGTAAGCACCGCAAAAGACAAATTCTAAAACACCTGAAGACGCACTCAACTCGGTTGTCATTGTGTGGCTGGAGCATGCTTTGACCTTTGTGGTGGGATAAAACGTGCCGAGTAGAATAGGTCACACCGCTACCTCCACAAGCCAGAGTGTCATCAATGCTGACCAACCGACAGGTCGTGGACCATGAAGTCGGCTTGTCTAAACAAGTACAGCATGTGTTCCATTCATTCAAGTTATCCTCGAATCGGCAAAAGTGATCCCAACGTAACACGCTGACTGCTCTAAATGCCAACATATTAGCCTGCTGCATTTTGCATCCATTTTTGTTAAGTCAGTTAACCGATGAGCTTTCGCATTTGCACATTCCTCTTTGCAGCTCACTTTCCTGCACCACCTGTCCTTCCTCTGTATTCCCTCGGAGATGCCACATTTGAGTGCCTTTGTCTGCTGCCGGTTGTGCAATATTGCGTACCACTTAAAGTGACAATAAGCCTTTATTCATTTACTTGTTTATTTTTGCAATCTAAGCTGAGAGACCACAGATCTATTGCTGTTTATCCCCTTGCCCATTTTTTCTCCCTTGTAATTTCGCTTAATTTTATCTAGAGAAACGATGACAAGTTATTTAAATTAGCAACGCAACTTTAACTATATCCTGTATGTGGCCTTGCTCTTTTTAACCCCGGTTCATCTTGCTTTGATCACGATTTCTACCCTACAATTTCTTGTCTGCCTTGTTTTTTCTCGCGTCTTCCAAGGTAACGGTAACAAATATTTTCAAATGAACATGTAGGGTGCCAGTTTTGAAAACAATCCTTCGATGGCGCCTGTGTGCCACTGTTTTCTTCGCCATCCGGTTATGCCCAGCTTTGATCTCTATTGCTAGTCTCCAAAATTGTTGTCTGCCAAAATTGATTTCTCACATTCTTAAAAAAACAGTGACAAATAAGGTCTGGTCAACATGCATTGAGCATTTATATAAATAAGGCACTTGAAGTAGCATATTTTTAAGAGTTCTATCTTTTCCCTCTCTTTCTCCAGCTTTCATTGTGATTGGTGCTGTGCAATCTTTCTTTTGCAATCCCACGTTGCGTTTCCCCTCGCTTCCTTTCACGATGGGCAAACATGGTGGTCCTTTATTCGTTACGAATTTTCGAACCGACTTAGCCCGACATAATGAACGCTAAAATTCTTTTTGGTTGGGATTCGCCTCACCTTAGTGCTGATTCGTGTTTGTTGAATTTCATTATTTGGTGCGGCATTCATCACTACTCCTTCAACAACTAATTAATCGCCCCTCTCACTAGGAGACTTATCACGTGAATGTCCACTACTCATCCTTCTAGAGGTTAAGTGTTTCTGACACTGCGTAAAAGCAGATGTTCAAGAGGTTCGTAGAAAGCCAAAAAAAATGTGTAGAAAATCATGAAAGTGGTCCACATGATCTTATTCTGCAGATTGTGAAAGTAAGCGGGTTCTAGGTAACGTTTGATGTGCCAAGTAGGAAAATTCGTCATTGCCTCGTGGCCATACGACGGTGACTAAACAGTCCCTTCTGTCCACATTGCATTTTAGGTCCCAGCCACCACGGTCAGCAGAAGTTATAATGCTACACTCTTGGCGTCCGAGAAGTTTTAGATTGACACAAGTATATTCCTTCTTTTGCTACCCCTTAGTGTCAAATAAAGGGATGCCTCCCTTCCTTGTGCAGTATTCGCTTGCCATCATCCCTGCCATAGTGAACGTCAAATCGATTGCTGACTCCACCAAACAACTGCTGCTTGGCATTTATTCAGTAGCGAAGATATTCCAACCCAGAATTCGGTAGTAAGACCCTTAGCAGAACCGATGCTGTATCAGGAACACACGCTACTTTTCGAGCAAAGCCCAACCTTCTTTTGTTGGAGGCGGTTACGATGGTTTGAGTAGGCATATGTGCATTTTCATTCCGATTGTTCGTGAACATATTTAATCATAACAGAAAGCATTGCATCGCCAGCGAAGGGGGGGGAGAAATGGTGCTAGGTTTGAAGCAGGCGAAGGTGCGAGAAGCGTCAGGAATATTGGGAAGCAAGACATTCTCGTGTTATTCTAAGGTAGAAAACAAAGGCAAGAAAATGCAATTTAGGGAGATCTTACCTCTTATTCTTCGGTTGAGTTCAATGAACGCAGCACACACGGTGGAACACAATGCAAGGCACGATACCTGAGGTCTCATAAAACACAGTAGGAGAAAAAGGATACACTCACAAAAGGTGCGTTGTAGTGAAGCATGAGGTAAAATGGAGTCAAGAAGTCTCCTCCTCATCCATTTCATGGGCGTCATCAGAAATACTTCTTATGTGTGCGCCTTGGAGACGGCCTCATTTCATATGGCATGGAAATGCTTCGAGTTGATTGGGTGGGGCGAATTAATGCTAGGATTTGGGTCAATTCTGGTCACAGATGTACCCGATTGTTAAGGGGTGCGCGTCCGTGCATTGTCGATTATCTGTGGCAACCCAGGCACTCCTATCATCGGCCAGGCTTTGCCTTTTTAGAACTTGATGGGAGAACTGCCGCAAGTAACTTCCAAATGGTCTAAGCTGTTAGGTTATATATCCGATCGATTCTGGATCTGTCTTAACAGAAAATGGCACGGGGCTATATACTTGCGCTGTTTCGGCTTCCTTTGCCAAAATAGTCCACTTATCTGTCGGTCAGATCTAAATTTTATTGTACAACAGCTGAGTACAAAATTGAACAATCTTGGGTGTCAAACCAAGAAAACAGATCGCAGCTATGTACTAATGCTATCCTGGTTTCCGTGTTATAATCATTCAAATGCATTGCGTTCATTTCTGAGCATCAAGTGGCTTACAGTTGTACTGCACTTCATTGGATCGGGATGTAGGTAACCTAACATTTGATGCCTGATCCCAATTAATTACGTGTTGGAATGAAATAGATGTGGCTCAGTGTAATATCCACACTCTCCGTCTGTTTGCTAGTGCACACTCTTAATACAACTGCACGTAACAAAATGGTGTGGTTTCGGAGGAGACCTTCGTTTTCGGCACCGTAAAAATTCAACAATTAACGCTTTTTTGAAACCACTTTAGGGCGTAAAGTAGAAAATACTTGAAGCGCAGAGTGCTTAAGCTAACTTGCATTATTTCACTTACATAATGCCTTATACATACATCGATCTAGGCTATCAGTCAAAACCTAATAACATTAAGACCTTTGCGAAGGTGAAGGGACGTGGTCAACGGTCGCCCCGCTTTGAAGGCTCCTAACTGTAACCCTACACCTATTAAATAAAATAAACTAACTAGTATTTCACACGTAGTATACGGATGTGGGTACTGTAGCCACTCGTAAAAACCAATTTTATTGCCCGTTAATGACTGAAGTTTTGGGATTAAACAGTAAAGCTTAATTGCCTAATAAACAGCTATTTTTAGTTTAGGCATGACAGGTATGCTAAAGAACCATGAAATGCAATTTACCCTTACCTGATTTGTTAATGAAGTAGTGCCAAAGGCAGAATTCTTATCTTGAAGCGCTCGTTAAAGGACTTATGATTAGCAAATTCTGCTTTAGACAGACTTGATACGTTCCAGTAAAATTCGTGCTCCTCAAATACATAAATCCATTTTACTAAGTTATTCTCAGCAAGTAAAATAAGTTTACGAAAAAAAATACGGGTTAACTTATTCCAAAATCATGGCATTTTAGCGTCGCGACGGATACAATTTGCCAACGAGGCGGAAAGCAGTTACCGCTGATGACCTCGACAACGATGAGTGATTTAACTAACTTAAAGACTTGTTTGACTTAACAAGATCCGCAATCGGCATTTGATGCCCGTCTCGGCCATTATGAATGTCATATGTATTTATTTTTGGCCCTAAACAATTACAATTAACATGCATAATAAAATGATTAAGTTTTCTAAAACTTATTGGAATAAAATTAATCACTCATCATATGCGTGCATCTATTTTCAGCAAACGCCTCTCCCTATTTTGTTCCACACCTGTTTTTAGACAAACTTTGACAACACCGTCCATTAACCTTTCTTCTCGTACATCAACCCATCTTCAAACCTAGAAATGGATCTTCTCAGCTTTGCTACAGGTATAACTTACATTAATTATCGTTTAACAATGCTATATCGCATACCAGACACCCCTTCGCATGAATCTCTATCTATAAAATGATTTGGTAAATAAAGGCAATCTTAGCCGCTTAAAAATCGCACGTTTCTTATTCATTTAAAAGTGTTTTTTTTTCGCAAAATGCGGACGTGCAACAGGTTAAAACAAAGGACGATTTAACATGAATCCGCCAACAGCAACGAAATAAACATGTGGAACACAACTTGTGCTATACACTGGACAACACAGCGTTCCCTTTGGCATGATAATTCTCTTCCTATATAAATGGTACGTACTATTAATTTAACAATGCTTGTAATATTTTGTTTGTTTATACGGCCGGCTTCGATCAGGGTCACAGGGGTGACTATATTGTGCCGGTCGCGTAGGCTGGCCTCCGGGCCATGCCACCAACTCATTTTCTTCTGTTTGCTAATTTGATACAATCTGCCCTGCTATTTAGCCTTCTTTTGCCTTCAAGGGAGCTTCGCCACGCTACATTGGTGGCAGCGGGAAGTACACCCAACTCTATAGGGTTCCTATCCCGGTCCCTACCGCCCGTGGCATATTGCAGCCCTGCGAAAGAAGTGCATGTGCTACGAATGGGGGTATCTCCGACATCTCATAGCAGAAGGGCTAGGAACGACGTCCTTCTCGGCATCTACCCATTTTCGTGACTGTCTAGATTTGCACGTAAATCATGTAAGTGGTGTGGATCTTAGTAACTATTATTTTCAGTTGTTGGGGCTTAATTTGCTTTAACAGGCTGAATATCTGGTAGGCATTTGGCACTATTCGTTTTGGTTTATGGTCGGTATTGTGTCCTTTGCACGTCGATTGGCTTGCTTCATACGCCTATTTGCTAGAGTAAACGCCAAGGCTTCATAACGCGGATATGAAAATGTTTTTCCTCAACTACAGGGTCTAATTACGTTCATTTCTTGCTGCACAATACTTTATGTGGCAAATTAAGATTGTTTTGGCAATTTGTCAATTGGTTTGCCCCCTAATGATTGTGGAATTTGATTAATGAGTAATAATTTTGCTGAGAAGAGTTTTAACCTTACTAAGAGCTTGGCACCTACTCAGTGTTTTGCTAATAAGTATTCATTATATGCCTGATTGTCCATCCGCCTTATCTATGCGCTTGTCAGGTTAAACCTTAAAGCTGCCGTCAAAAATTTTTGTTTTGCGAAGAATAGAGGCATTGTGAGGAGGAAATAAATGCGAATCTCGCCTTACCTGTCGCTTCGCACGTTCCTCAGATAAGCCTTGATCGCAGTCAATGAGTTGCTGCCGTCTTTTCTCTGCAGCAATGGATCCGATGTGGTTCTTATTTCGAGTAGAAGCATGCTTTTATCGCTTACTCGTAGGTCACTTCACATTTTATGTGAAGCATAGGTGCATCGTTTTCATTACGATGACTTCCGTTTTGGTGAGCACGCATACACATGAGGGCGTGGGACACTTGGCTGCTCTTCTGCTCATTGACTTGGGGATCACGCTTATCTTTTGTGTTGATGTGGTCTTTGCGAATTGTGTTGTGTAGAGGGCCTTGATGAAGGCTTAATCTCAGGTTCAGTTTTAATGGCATGAGTTGGTATCTGGGCGAGGTGAACGCAACAGAAGCGAAGGAAGGAGCGACTAGTGGGAAGCTTTTGCATCACAACGCAGACTGTACTTTGTGGCACTCTCAAGCCCTTGCTTGTTAAGGTGTTTTATTCTGTTAGTGGTTATGTTTGGAGGCGTTAGCTTCTCAGCGCATTGGATGTTTACACATGGGCTCTTTCATCGTTTGCTTTTTTCCCTTTTTAGGTGCTGCAGAATTACTGTGGTAGTGGTATTGAGGCAACATTTGATGAGTCTGTGGAATGGTAGACAATGCGAGTTCGTAAAGTTATTCGCGGAGGCGTCTCTGTCTTAAGTGTGTGATATGGATGTCGCCATGGGAGATAGTGATGTGTGTTCGATGGCATAGCGGTGGGTGTGATCTTTTATGTTTTTGGGCACAAGCATTGAATGAGAATGATATGGCCTCAAGCTCAGTAGACTAACTGGAGTGTGGCACTGATGGGTTGAGCCAGGGAAGGGAGGCGAGCTTATTGTGCTGTTGATGAGTTTCGCTGGTGATTGTGTCAACTCTAAAACGATGGGAGGAGTAGAAGGAGAGGTGTTCCAGAGCCTTTTTTTCAAGCCTAAACTAGGTGGCCCTTCTTTTCGTGAATTGGGGTGCGCGTGTATGCTTTTTTTAACTTTGCAGTTTGAGGTGTGTATTTCTTGCCTTACTGTTTTCTAATTATTTCGTTCCACGCAGATTCATAAGCACTGCTATTTTCAAGACCATCTATAACTCGTTTTTAGTTACGTAAACGTGTGCATGTGTGCATAGGAATTTTTTTGTTAATAAGGTTTGCAAGGGAAAAATTGACGAGTTTTGGTTGATTTTTGGGTGGCAACACTTTTTCGCCTTCGTTAGCCGTGCTGAACAATGGGACGGAGGGGATTGATTGTTGTGGGTAGGCAGGTGGGGGATTACTTGAATAAGGAGAGAGTGATGATGTGGTGAATAGAGCCTTATCTTCTGGGAGGAAGGCGAGAAGGAGAGCATGTCAAGCACTTGGCTTCACATAGTGCCAAATTGGTTGCGGTCTAAAGTATGGCGAAAGGGAATTTTTACTTCCTCTTGAGCATTATTATGTGATAGACATGGAGACGTGAGTGAGCAGCACTAGGTGTCAATTTTGTAAGCAAAACTTGCAATCACAGTATTTGTGTGTTGTAATAGTCGGCCTCTGACTAACACTGGCTGCCTTGTCACCGCCACTGTTGTCACAATTGCTCACAACGCTGGCTACGTGAGGCTTCACAACGTCAACGTCGTCGTCAATGACGGACTCATCAGGCTGCCTGTCAACAATAACACTCATCGTTGTTGTTGACAGTGGCAATGATAGCAAGTGGAAATGTGGACGTAGAAGCTGATCCATGGAAAGCCACTGGGACTACACCAAGGGCCTTTAAACTGGTCCATGGCAACGGCGACAGCTGTGGTGTTCAAACATCTATTGGAGGAGTAATGCATGTGATTGCGAGTTTCCTTGCTCTACCTCCTCCTCCTCCTCAGTGTGGGCTATTTCTTCACGCTGGGGATAAGCAGGCAGACAACGTAGCCGTGTGCTTGGAGGGGGGCCCCAACATCATGGAAAACTGGGTGCGGCATGTGTTGATGCCAGACGGGAGGAAGGGAGGAAAGGGAGAAGGGAACAGTACTTTGGTAAGCACTCCTCCATGGGACAGTGTGTCGTACATGTTGAGTGAGATCTTATTATGAGCTTACACCACTGTGCTTGTTCTTCCTGTTTTTTTCAATCTAATGTAGCAGTCAGATTTTGCGACTTTTAACAGTATCAGCAACCACGGTATGGTGTGAGATTTCGAGGTCATCAGTCGTGTATAGCATATTGTCTTCCTATATGGTGCGCATGCTGGGTGTTTTAGTTGCGGAATTTTTCGGTTGAATAAGCCCTGTTAATTCAAGAAGGAAAAAACTGTTTTATCATAGGCTTCACGTGAAGTCAACGATGGTCCGGACCCTAGGGATGCCAAGAATGTACCTGTCTGTGGTGATGCAATTAATACGCTCAAAGGGATCGCTAAAAAATGCCGAATTCAAAGTTTGTCTTCTCCCGTGCTCTCTACTCTAGCCTAGAAGTTGGTTTTATCTGTGCTGTGCTTCAATAAATTCGTCATCTATCCTTTCCTCGAAGTCTAATCACAAATGCAATGTGACAGCTACATTCTCCAAATTGTTACAGTAATCGTGTCAGTGGAATTTGTCGTGCTCATTGGATGCAGATCTGGTAGCTGTGCCCTCCCTTCTTATCCACTGACGAAATGAACGCCGTCTCTTTTAACTCCAGTAGACGTAATCGAAACAAGCCTAAGCCAAGGTTGTAAAACTGCTGCGACTGAGGCATCAATGTGCAGCGCACTCCATCGTCGCACAGCGTGTCACTCCATCGCCTTGATTAACATTGCTTCTTTAAACCTCCGGTCGTTCCTGCAGATTCGAGGATTTTCCTCGGATGGAGCATTGGGTAACTCAGGTGATAGGTGGATGATAACATCGAATCTTACCGCGCAAAATGGGGACAACTGGACAAATTGAGCTGCACATTAGCGGGATTTTTCCGACTCTGCAAAGGACAGGTATTTTGTTGAGGCTGTGCTGCTGCTGAAGAGCGTTTTGGCATTCAGCATTTACTGAAGGAACTTTGTCAAAAGTGTTGGGAGTCTACCACGAAGTGGGACGCGACGTGGTAGGCAGAAAAAGCCAAGTACGGATGTATGGAGGAAGTCACTCGCCGACTTATAGGTGCGTACAAATGCGCATTATGTACATTTAATGAGCCCCTATTTATGCATGCTATTCGCTGTTTATGCGCTTTGATGAGGTGTGGCGCCTGAGTGTAGCACGTAGTGTTTTGCATCAGCCATAGTCACCGTCTGTCCTATGAGAATATAACGCTAATATAGGAATAACCGTGTCTCTTCTTACTCATTTTCCACGCGCTCCATTTGTTTAGGTGCTTTCACCCGGCACTAGTATGTTTTAAATATTGTTAGTTCTAGCTTTTGTGCTCATTGACATCTGGTCATGCCACTGCCTGAATTTGTCCATCTTACGCATTTTGTTTTCGCTTTCCGTTTGAAAGGGTGGATGGCTTAGGACCGTTTAGTGCTCCTATTTTCACAATAGACTGTGATTATCACCTCCAAATGAGTGTTCCTATTTGCAACTTCGGAGCGGTAACATGACATTACGTCTAGTTGTGCCGAGCTAGTATGTTCTAAATAGTCTGCTCGTGGTTAGAAATCTTGCTGCTGCTTTACTTCTTCCCATTGTTTTGTGAAGTTGAGGAGGACCCTCTCGTAATTTAATGCTCATTTTTGCGCGCGCCCAAATTTTACTAAATGTCAAGTAATTTTCTGGAATCCTTTCCACCGATGGTATTTTATAAATGAGCAATAAGACGTGAGAAAGGACGCTGTTTTTTACTGTTTAGTGTTCCTTGTGTAAACTACCGAACTTTGCACGTTTATTATTGTCAAAAGAAGCATCCTTGAAGGTCTTCCCTCGAAATACTTGTAAATGAAATGTTTATTGGGAACGTATTGTCACGGTGATAAGTTTGAAAGCAGCCCACTGATAACTTCGATTTGTTCGCTTCTTCTGCTGTAGCATTGCAGTGGTTTCGGCGTGGCCTTCGCCACCTCCACCTTAGTCGTAGCAGTAATTAGCTTTGGCTTTAGCTGTTTTTACCTCGATACAAATAGCCGGCTGACGGGTCATGGGGACAGGAAAGAGTGCAAGTTTGGCTGCTCGTTTGGGTTAGCAGGGTTATTATTCCTGGCGGCCATTAAATCAGTCAACGTCTCTTAAAACAGACAAATGTGCACTGGCAGGCGTTAAGTTTCATCTATTTCTCTACTTGCGACCTTTTTACTTGTCAGTCGATTGGGCTATTTGGCTGGTGGATGTGTGGGTAAATAGACAGGCGAAGGTGATGAGATCTGTTTATTTCGCTGTCTGTGGACCTGTCCGCCTAGTCACCTTCATCAGCTTCACCTCAGCGGCATGAAATGTGACGTTGGGACGTTTGTGCAGACCTGTCTGTTGTGAGTAGTCGTGTTGGAATCACTTTATCTTTGTTAGAACATTTGACTGTCGAAGACGCTAAAGTAATGGCCTGACGCCCTCGTGGCTCGTGTTTCGGAGAGCATCAACTCATTTTGATCACATTACTGCCAGCAATGTTTAAGGTGGAAGTTGGTCATAGTGGGAAGGAATGAAATGGTTCGCCTTGTCAGCTGCCTTAATTATGCCCGGTACTTGTGGTTCTACCGTCTGAAGCACACGCACATGCTGGCTAGTCTATTGCACATAATATTGGTTGACTGAGTGCTGTCATGCCTGTACCCGATGCAGTGGAGCTGTATGTGCACTGGGTAGTGTGGGAGGATGAGGGGGTGACACCAGCATAGACATGCCCAAGGTGTAGGGACAAGTGTGGTGCACGCGGACCTCCAACTCTGTACTCCAGCACTTGGCCATATGGAGCGTTTATCGCGTTCCTTTTTTAATACAGCGTTTGATGTTGGGCTGATTAGCCCTACGTAAACATGGGCATAGGCGCGGTGCATCCGGTTGGCACCCTCGTACCATGACATCAATTGGCTGTCTGTCACATGAGTGCGTTTTTGCGGTACGCAGCACGTTCTGTGGTATATGGGTGGTGATAGGAACCTGGGTATGACAGTCGTCGCAAGTAATGTCTTGTGCTCGCCTTTCTCTCTACTAATGGTACCCTTTATAACCATCACACCTATTGTGGGTGTTGTTTTGAGGGTACCCTGCGAGGTGCTGGTGCTCTATGAGTATTTATTTAGCACCTCTGTTCTTGTTTATTCACACAGACGCAGGGTTCTCTTTACTCCATACCGAATTGGTGAGATGATGAAATGCTTTAACAAGAAAACTACCTCACTATGAGCGAACACGAAGAACTGGCACGTCTCATCAACTTGGCCAGACCTCAGGTTGGTTAAGCTTTAAGGTTTTAGATGAACTTGTTCGCTGGACAGATACTAGTGTATAGTGATTAATTGTCCACGGTTGAGTTGTCGAAACTCGCCATACTTTTGAGTTTTCTGCTAGGTTAATGGGCAGTTCCAGAATCAGCGCTACGAAACAAAGAGGGTCGGTGGAAAAATTTCTAGCAATGCAACGCCTGTAACGCAGCCAAATGTTCGTGTCTTGGTGGGGATTCTCTATCAATGGCTCATGCCTATCCATGGTACCTGCGGTGGTGACCCGATGTCGTGGATGAGTTTCAAATGCGACGAGCCAATAGAAAGTGAGTTCTGATTCGATTGGCTTAGGCAAAGGCGCTTTCAGCGTTGTAATTGTTTGTTTTTCATCTGGGCTCGGGAAGCCAGCCAAACTTAAACCAGGAGCAGTAGCAGACGTGTCCAAACACTTTGGCTGACATTTAAAATCCACTGGCTCAGGTTTGCACCACCCCTATCAGCGCTGGCAGTAGTGAGTCTTCTGGTAAACATGCACGCATCTGTGTGCATAATGCCCTACCGGTTAATACTACGGCTATTTTTTTTGTTAAGTGAGGGCTAACCAGGTTGACAAACATTGCAAGTAGAATTGAATTAAATTTACTAGAGAAATAACGGAAGCCTTTAAAGAGCGCGACATAAGAATTACTACATTGTCAGCTAAAAATGACGTGTGTACTGTCAGCGGGACAGTGATTTGGGGCAGTCCTTGCAGGAAGCATGCAAGTGTGTTGATTTCTCTTGATTTATTTGCATTACTATTGACGTTCAATAAGTGCTTTGGCCATGGAAGTCAGCGTTTAACATCTCGGTGCGGTATTGCTAGTCCTTCATTCAATATTGGCTCTCCACAATTGCGTGAAAGAGCTGGCATGAAAGATGCTGTTATATCTCATGCAAATGGCAGCATCTATCTACCTCGTCTCACAAAACATTATGTGCATAAATGTTACTTTTAGGGAGGTATCAATTCAAGTGGAGTGCCTCTATCGCAGGGTAGTAAATTTACTCGATGTGTCCTCTACTTTGTTATTTGAAGGAAGTGCAGTGAAGAAGATGAATAAAAATAGATGCAAGATTCCTGCGCCCTAGATAATGCTCCCATCACTGTGCGTGATACGACCGCGCAGTAGAGCTTGGTAATTAGGAATGCTGTCTACGCACACGGAGATTCTTCAGCCAACTTCTTTGTGCCCTGATGCCAATTTACGCAGCCCGGTCCAGGTGATCCATTTAATCATGCAATAGTATCAGCTTTATAGAATGAGGCTAATTAATAAGAGCAATTGAAAAGTGGCTTAAGAATATAACATTGCTAAGATCTTGGGTTTGAGGGAACCTTGAGTCTGCAATCGAGTGGTAGGAGGAGGAGGAGTAGAAGGCAATTTGTAGTAGCCACACGTTGCTGCAATTTATAATGTTAACACGTGTATGCTAATTCATTATTGTTAGGCCCTGCGGCATCATCCAAATCAAGCAACCCAAGTCGCAAATCTTGCAACTTACAATGCCGACGCACAGACGTCAATCATCCGCGGGGATCGCGGAAGTTGTCAGCGTTTGAGAAGGTCTAGCGTAATCCCACGCAGTTAATGGGGGCTTATTTTCGCATTAAATGCAAGAACAATAATCGTGAAGACGGTTAGTTTATTCTGATGATACTACTCTAAATGAAGCACTTATAGCTAAGAGTTTGGCATTGGGCTAGTATAATTGGAATATTTTGCGCATAGTTTGCAAGCACTTATGATGCTGATGTTGCAGCGCCCAACCTTGACATGCTACGATAGCTTTGGCATGCCCTAGCCATTTAGTTGACAGCAGGTCTATCTAGCAGAATTTTTGTACATCACTTACCAATCTCGAGTTTTATCATCTCCCTGTAGACTTTTCTCATGTTACTATTCGCGGAATGCCTTGTGACGCTAACTTGTGTTGGCAATGAAAGTGACTGACAAGATATCATCTCTCCTCACACATGTTGCAACCATTCGCTTCACCTAGTAAGACATCCACAATAAATTTAAATGAAAGTGGAGAAAATTATTGGAATTTAGTGATGATTGGGAAAATCGGACAAGGATTTGAATAAACGAATGTGCCGTTGTGATGTTGCAGCGAATACAACGCGACCGCAAAGGTACACTGCTGATGTGAAGGGGAAAGTGGACTGCACAACTGCGCTCCTCACTGGCCGCCTTGCCGTCGTGTGCTTACGATCGGCACTGCGAAATGCTGAGGATTAAAATTGATGTTAACTCAATGGCTAGGGCCTGATACAGTTTGTTGAGCATGCAAAAATTAAGCACTGCAACCACTGCTATAGAATACATTATTACCTTGCGTGTATGGACCAGAAAAAGGGTGGGGTAGGTAGCGCTGTTTCCTTATAAGTCGGTGAGATCGTCTTGGAACGATTGGAGCAAGCTCAATAGGGGATGTTCCTAGTGAGGGAAAAGATGTATTGGCCGCCATGCTGCACAACGAATTTCCTCATCGTTGCTATGCAGCGTATTCAGGCGGTGCTCTTTTGAAACGCAAGGCAATGCATATGTAAAGTGGTCTGTCAGAAGTGCGAATGTATAACCAAATTCTGCAGTACCCTTAAGTAGGGCAAACTGGATAAAATAAGCACGGAGGTCAACCTCGTGCAAGAGGCCCTCTTGCGGTCATTCATCCTTTATGCTTGTCGCGACCGTACGAGGTATGCTTCCAGACTACCCGTTCCGTAATTACTACTCTTAACTCTCTATTGGTGGGTGGGATCATCGACGTAATCGTGCAATGATCAGAGGGATGCGTTTGCACACCTGGGCGTTTGCTCTAGCCTTGCAGAAGAATAAGTCACAGCAAAGCTGTAATTTAGCGGACAAGTGCTAAAGTGTAGGAATTTTTAACCAATTGTAAGCCATCAGTAATCGGACGGATACTAATGAAACCAGGCTAAAGTGACGAGGCGTTGATTGTAAGGTACTCATCAAGCCAATTCGTCCATGCAAAAGGGAATTTTGGGAAGTGATTTGACCTATGGAACTTGAAAGTGACATAGAACATTACCGCCGACCGCTTTGATGGGCTAAGCGTATTCATCGCTTATGCGTGTGGTACATCGAACTGTGTGGGCTCTCACCTCCAAAACAATTCATTTTAGCGACTTTTAACATCACACATAGCTCCCCACGAGAACATCTTTGCAAGACATTGCTTATTTATTTTTGAAAAATTAAATTACACAAAATGACCGTCATTACGACATGATATCAGGACCACAAAACAGTAGGAGCAGCACAAAATATCAACATTATAACCACTCTGTGAAAGCCATTGTCAGTCCGCAGATGCTCCATAGAGAAAGCAATAACTCGATATTCTTGATACCCTTGCCTTCACTATCCTGCTTTTGATCTGTTTTAGCACGAAGCTGAATATCGAGCGACTCCATCAGCGCCCCGAACCGCTGCTTTGCCTCGGTAACATATGACCACCTTCACCCGAAGGGGCTTGCTTTAGTGATAAAACTGTTTGTTGGGGTTCCTGTTGTAATTAGGAGCTCTCAGCCATTCCAAAGCCCTCTCTGAGGCCGACGTCCTACAAGTCGGTCGATGGAGCGCTTCTCTCCATGGCACAAACCCTTGGCTGTGTTACGGGTGTTGCGTTGCTAGAAATTTCCCACCGACCCTCCCTACTTTGCAGCGCTGATTCTGGAATCACATCCTAACCCAACAGAAAAGTCAAAATTACGGCCATTCTTGGCAACTCAACCATTGACAATCAATCACTACACACAAATAGCTGTCCATCAAACAAATTCCTTTAACACCTCAATACTTGACAAACCTGAGTCTCCGTCAAGTTGATGCGACGTGCCGGTTCTTCGCGTTCATGCATATTGATGTAGTATTCCTTGTTAAAGTACTTCATCATCCCATCAATTCGGTACGGGGTAAAGAGAATCTTGCGTCTACCTTGTCTTTGTCCTTCAGATAGTGTCTGGCATGCCTGAGAAGTTTGCTGAATCAAGCATGGATACAGTGGCAGCAAGTTGCTAGAGGAGAAGAAAATCTAGAATTTAGAGGACGTTCGCCAAAAGTTGATGGCACGAGTTTGGCAGTGGGAACGATGGCTGCTGACGTAAGTTTGACGAGGTGTCAAATAGGAGTGGATTTAATGCTGAGAAGATCGGTATCGCGGTAGTAGTTTGATATTGACTCGAAATCCCACCTTGCTGTGGGGGTAAAGATACGCTGATGCAGGACATCCGCCGTAGTACAGACTTTGGAGGGCTAGCGAAGTGAGGACTGCGCATGAGAAACGCAGGCATTTTCAATAGGAGAACTGATTCATCAGAAGCATTTGCATCAATTTTCAGCCGTTTTGGTCCCAAAGGATTCATTCGGATTTGTTTGTCTTCATCGTTGTTCTGTGGCGAATAAAAGAGGATGGAATTTAGTCCTGGAAATACTGGAGGCTTAGCCAGTGCAGAGACCGCTTCCTCCATCTTTTGTGACGTAGGAGGGATTGCTTTTTCCACTTGCTATTGTACGACTAGTAATACAGCCATTGGGGCTAATTGTTGAGGATCCGTGTTTGTCTCTCCCTTGGGTACAACTGGGCATTTCGCATTAGATGCACCTGTGAAAGTAAAACGAGTGAATCAGGAACATGTGCATCTGCATGTAAGTAGATGTCATCACCCCAATGTCTGCGATGAGATAACTAAAGCTTTAGTTCTTCTGCCATACACGATGGTGGATGTCTCAATTCCTCTAACTGAAGTACCAGCGCATGGACTAATCCAAAATTTCTAACTTAATTCACCGTCAAGGATCAGTTTTATTTGACCAATAGTTTGGTTAGCATCTGTAAAGTGTCTTACGGTCGAAGACGCTTCCAGAATGCTTTCAGTAAAACGTAGATCGACCAGTCTAAATGCTGACGTGATCATGGCTGGCATGCCTAATTTAAAGATCGGTGCTTCAGTTGCCTGCAAACAAAAAGCACTTTTCTTTCCAACTTTTAAAAGTTGCACTCAATCGCTGATCTTCATACATCCTGGATGTTTGCGCTCCCAATCACCCACCTATTTTCCTCTTCACTCCCGTTTCCAGCAGGATTAGGCTCCACGCAGATTCCTTCTCAAGCAGCCCTTGCGAAACACCCACTGGGCAATTACAGACTGGTCGCTTTCTTTGCGCACTCTTTGCATTTGTATGTCATGCCGTCCTCTCAGAAGTCCACCATTTACCTCCTGTCTTGCTGGTGACCTCAGTGGCATCCAGGAACAGGTACGCATATTGCCAAGTTACAATAACTGTTGGCACGCCCTGTAAGCAGCGCAGATTCGGTTTACAACAAATTTCCGAAATCGCGGTTCCAAAGTAGCACAGTTCGATAACTTATGGCACTGTTAGGTGGAAATAGAAGGCCCTACACTTTTATTCAGTAAAATTGCTTAGCGAAATTAGTCAAGTCATCTCATGGTGCAAAAGACTTAAGTGTCGAGCATCTGGTGAGAATCCCTCTTCTACTTTAACCTTACACCGGCGTAGTCTATACAGGTCAGTGGCATCGAGGCTGAAGCAGAAACAAGTTGCATGGGTTTGTCAATGGGAAAAGCGTCACTAGCACTTATTGTTAGCATCATGGCAATTGTGATCTAACGCTGAAGTGCCGTGTTTTAGCAGTGGTGGATCAAAGTTGAGACGCCTAACGAAAGAATGACCAGTCTGTAACACCTAAGAAGAGAAATGGTTGCATTCACTTTCACAATGCGAGGAGATGGTGCAATGAAACGCACTGCTGCAAGAGAACTTAATGATTTTTAAAGTCGACGATAAGTAAATGGCTTACAAATGGCTTGATCTCGGCCACCTTTATCCGAATTCACCCACCACGCAGCCATTACTAACTCAGAAGAACAGCACTGAAGATGGGAACCATTGGTGTGTTTCTACTACATCCATCATTTCAAAGAAGAGATTACAACATCAAAGTGCTAGCATCTTTATTGTCCCTTCCACCTTCTTGATAACAACTTTCACAGCTGACGGAACGCGGAGAAGATGCGGTCCAAAATTGTCTTAAATCCAGTTCCGCATAAACGTAATGAGTTTAACTAATTTTATCTTCCACCTCTACATTTTATGCTTCGGGGGTGAGCAGAGTTGATAGGCATTATCCAAGTGAATCAAAGTTACAGTAGAAGACGGTATGTCTTATAGAGGTCAATGACCTTCACTCAGTCGCTTGATTGGCGTGTGCTTACTGCTAATCACTTGAAAAGTGCATTGAAACAAATTCCCATTACCACCTATTTGTTCTGTCACTCACCGAGGTTGTGATTTACACACTTCAAAGTTTGTTTGGATTGACAATTGAGAACACATAAACAGAAGCATAATTGCTTAATCTGGAAAACTGATCCGAGCAATGCGTCATACGAATAACTTAAAAAGCTAGGTTCGCTTCATATTTAAACTATTTCGTTGGCAAGGTGATGAAGTTAATCTAGCTAAAGAAGAATTTCCGTACTCATCAGATAGAGATTCATTTATAATTCATGTGTATTTATAAAAGGATAAATAAGTCAGGAAGCAATTAAAAGGGAAACTTTGCACATGACACTGAGCCGACACGCTCGTTCTTTCTGACAGATTTAGTAGTTTTGCAGTGCACACGCTTGCGATACCTGTTAGGCGATGGTTTTACGAAATCTGAAGATGCCCTAAAACACACAAAGCTGCGTTGTTGCCCACTACAGATTCGAATTTGATTGGCCTAAATGAGCCAAGTATGCGCTTGTTGCGTCGTGCTGATTGGACGCAGTGGAAGTCGGCATGGTTGTGATTTTAACGGTCTGACGGAGTTTGACCATGCATTGCCTTTTGACTTGGGATCTCGTCCAAATGTGTATATCCGGTTCAAAATATTCGCGCCACAAAGATGCAAAGTGAAAGGACATTCTGCTTTGCTTTATGCAGAGGTCAGCTTTAGCACACTGGGCAGCTGATTAGCAAAAGTAGTCCATTCTGATAAATAGCCTTTTATAGAAGCAAAATTGAAGGCGAAATGCAAATCTGTGATGCGTGACGACTTTACAAATGTCCAAAATACTAAATTATGTGCTCGTCGATCCCAGTGGGCAACAGCTTGCAAACCCTGCGCCCGAATCTGAGACTTCGAATGGTGCCATTCTTGGTGACCCTTTACAGTCTGCAAATATGACCTACATAGATCCACTAATGTACTTGAAGAAGACAAACCATTGTTACATTGCTTTCGCTCTAGAAGCAGGCGACTCGAACCCCATTACCGTCGTTTCCATCTCACTTCGAGTACGGAGTTCTCTACACCGCTTGAACCCAAGCTACCATCAGGCGACATATGGTGAAGGAATGCGGATGAAGGAATAAACGCAGCATTTAGATCTTATTCAAACGCATAGGCTGCTAGAAGGTGAGTTTTGCGGGAAGAGGTCTTGCACTGCCACGCAACAAGATTTCTTAACTTCTTTAAACGGTATCGACTCGATGTATTTCATCAGCAACTGTTTGGTTTTCAGGGGGGACTTGTAGGAAACATTTTCCGTCCACGATTGGAAAAAATAGAAAGTGCAGACCTTTTAATGTAGTGGCCGAATACTTTGTGAGTTTGACGACCAAACACTGCAACGCCAAACTACTTCCCATCGCGCATCTTTATGACCCATATAACAGAAGAAAAGGGAATGCTGATAGACTCGAAAGTCCATTTCTTTTGGTGAGCTCGTGTAGGTGGCACTTAATTGGCTACCTTTGACAATTCTCCTAATTGATGCAGGTGTTATCAGTTGTCTCGTCATCACAATTGTTTGTTGCTGAGATTCCTTAACACTCCAACCTCAAATTTTCATAACATTAAGAATAAAGGAACACAATTTGATGCGTCCATAATCAGAACGCTGCTTCTCTAGTTGATTCTTCGCCACACTCTTGCCTAATCGCCGTATCGGGAGATTGATGAGGAACTTCTGCCTCTTCGAAAACCAATTTAAATGCTTTTAGTACAGAAGAACGGACTCAAATCTCAATCACTACGTTTTGCTGAGCAGGTGTTTCTTGACGTGAAAATGGTTAACTTGCAAAGGAGGCAGAGGCGAGTAGAAAGTGCCGATTATGAGTAAGTAATGTGCGTTCCTCATGATGGCAAGTGTTGATGGGGCTCCTAATTGTGTGCTGTGGAGCACGGAACTTAGGTAGGGCGTTATTCTTTTGGCGAGTCAAAAAACCAAAGCGATGGTTACACCGCGGACGACAAATACAAGGACTCTCTGGATCGACTGTTCTTGTATTCGCAGCAGCAGTGTTTAAGCCTGCTACTACCTACGTCACTGCTCCTGACGTCTTCCTCAAGTTCATTTACCGACAGCACATGAAGAGAAAATGTGTGTAATTAAAATAGCGTTGAACACAGGTTCTTCTTCCAACTGAAAGCTCGTTGATGCATCCACTTTGTATGATGCAGTGATCGCGATCTGACTAGGAGTCCATTTCCAATAATTGCACATTTGACTAGTGATGCGGTTCTTTCCTGTAATTCATGATCATTCAAAGTGTTCATTAAAGGCGGTTTACCAAGTATTTGCCATTATATGCGACAGATTTTGAGCATGCTATTATTATGAGGATTTTTGGGGTACCTAGGCACTATCACTAGGTTTACAGGCATCGAGGTGCTGTCACCCTACTGCCCAATGATGACGAAGATGTGGGTCAAGAGGACAGTCTCCATCGCTGACCTTGTGCAAGCAAAGTCGTTTATAAAGGTAGTGGTACTAGCTTAGAAAAGCGGTTAACCCAATGTGATTCTCCTCCTTCTCTCCTTCCATCTACGTGTGCATTCACCTCATTTCCTCTTACCTATGAGGCTACCCTTTCCCAAAAAAATCAAATGCTAGTGAAGCTGCTCAGCTCCTCTCATTACACCTAACCCCACTCTTGAAAGCTTTAAAGCTTTCAAGCTCCCTTTGATCCACTACAGAATGATTTACCCATGTTCAACCACATGTGTTGATGCAATCCGCGATATGCACGGAGCTCCTTCTTGCAGCGATCATTTAATTGAGAGCTTGCCCTAAACACCAAATTGCAGCATTTTCATGATGGCAAAAGTATCAATTTAGCCTTGCAATCCCAAGTGTGTCATTTTCCTAGTTTGGCACAATTTCGCAATTGAATGCGTAGTACACTCACTGCTTCGTTGAACCTACTGCATAGGTGATAGGGGACACATCAATGGGACAGCCACTGGCCAACATGTGGCTTTCTTCTAGGGATGCACTCAACATAAATGAGTGTTCCGTTGCAGTTCCTACAGGGATTCCTCGAGAGTTAGATGCCTTGATTATACAGCAACTGCATCCCCACGCCTTTTTCTGTACACGTGACCACATTACTGTTGGTGGTGACTTGACATGTCCGAGCTGTGAGCATCGTGCTCTACTTACATGCATGTGGAGATGTTGAAGAGGACATGGATATGTCATTTAGGTGCTGCAAGTTAAGAAGGTTGAACTTGTGTTACTGCAGGTACATCGAAGTTACGATGGAACAGAGAGAAGATGGTGAAGGATATCGTGTCTCTGCAATGGACAGGGCTGAGGGGTCGGAGGTAGTCTTTTTTAAAAGATATGTCCGTTTATCATGCTTTGAGCTCGAAGAGTGAAATCATATGCCTCTATCCAGCCTTCATTTATCCTCACTTGTTGATAGATTCTGTTTTATGAATACGTGATGTTGTTGGAGGTGTTCCTCTGACACACGCAGGCTCTTGTGAACCCTGTCGCAATCGTTAACGAATCCCTAACACGGAATTTGTGCATTTCGTGCAGTGAGTGAAGGGCGTTGGATGTCAATGCACTTTGAGATGGTTGCATGGCTCACGAAAACTCTGCCAACATTGGCCTGACTTAAGGTCATCTACATGACCTCACCCTTTGTAGGCCGTCGCTCCAAGACCCTTCGGTATACGTGATGAAATCTATGCTGACCTAGTGAGGGGAGGGGAGCGACATGACTGTTTCGGCATGACGACGTGAATCATTGAGCCAAATGGCAACACATGAGTCCCACCACGATTTGCGTGCTATGCCGAAGGCTCATTTGACGTGGTGCACATGCCTCCGGACTTTTTGCTTTTTTCTTTTGGGCAGTATGCTGGTAGATGTCAAGTAATGTGACATTTGGGCAACGGCAGAGGTGCACACCATTCGTAATTTGTGCCTACTACGCCAAACACACTGTGCATCCTCTTACACGTGGAATACCAAAAGCGGTGGGACTGATCGTCCTTACCTTTGTCCAGACATAAGAAAATAGTAACACTTTTGACACATGTCGATCAGTTGATAATTCACACCCATGGCTTGAATGCCACTAAGTGAAAAGATGCAACATCTGCTCCTGAGGCAAATCAAGAAAATTCTGCTCCCACCTCTCCCAAACAGGGTGTCACATAAAACTAGAATTAAGACGACTGATAACGCAATTAACAGGACTCCAACACGGCTCTAGTACAATGAATGCACCAGTTGTCGCCCCAGTTTAAACATCGTTTTGAGGCTTTCGAAGCTGTGGCCAAATTAGTGTCCTGTAAAATTGATATTTGACCTTCAGTTAGTGTCCATTTTGAAAAGATGTTCAACTCATCCATGCGTGAGGCTTAACGACTCACCTCCATTCCTTCGTCACCTCCAAATTCGACACACCATCGTGAATGAATTTCAAATGCGGCGAGCCAATAGAAAGTGAGATCTGATTCGATTGGCACAGGCAAATGTGCTTTTAGCAGCCGTGCCAGCCTCTGAGGTCAGTCGATAGACAGGCGAGTCAGCTTTGAGTAAGTCAAAGGCATAGAGTCTTGGAAGTTTACTTTGGTGAATTTTATATCTCGTGGTTCCTACACATTTGTCTATGAGGTGGTCTACACAAGCAGATGTGGCGAAATCGCAACGACCATGACCTGCGCATTGAAACGGTTCTACCTGCGAAACAGCTCTGCTGTTCGGTGTGCTCTTCGAGAGCACCACATTCTGGCAAGACTTGCCAGACAGGAAAGGCAGTCACCACTTTTAGCTACTCTGATTGAAAGCTGTCGAATCCGTCGGGCTCCCGCCTCTGTGCTGCGCAAAGGAAGTGGATTCGACCTGCGGGATCTCGTCTCAAATGTTGGCTATTTCGGTGAGAATGACTCGCCATTTTACGTTTGTGAGACTATTTGTGGTCTGGAGCACCTTCACGCCATGCGCATCGTCCACTTAGACGTCAAACCAAACAATGTGCTTATTGCTGATTCAGGCCACATTTCTTATTACGGACTTCGATCACTCATACGACATGTCTCAAGAGGCGGGACCTCCCAAGAAGACAAACTTCACCGGGTCACTCTTCTTTATGGCGCCTGAGGTGAGGAATAAGTTGGCGATCACGACGAAGGCGGATGTGTGGAGTCTGGTCATTCTCGTTGCCTGCATCATGTATGGTCATGACACTGCGCATGATTGGCTGCAAACACGTGGGTTCATGACAGGCCGTTCGCCAAATGTGTCCGCTCCTCTAAGCGAATTCTTCGAAGCCTGTCTCACACAAAATCATAAGAAGCGTTTAAACATTGATGGTGTGAAGCGTCTTGACTTCTTCAAAGGCGTTAACCGGAAGGAAGCAGTGGCTTGCAAGTTGAAACCACCTTACCATCCCTCCGAGTTGGAAGTGTCTGCAGCTAAGAAAAAGTACAACGCCGACCCCTTCGACCCTCTGCTGGTCGCTGCTGCTTACGATGCACACAAGCCGCTGATAGGGGGATGTCGACTGATGGCAGTGTCACCGAACTACCAGGATCTGGCACAGGCTAAACTGACAGACCAATTCAGACTCAAACTTTTGCTCATCCACATGCGATTTGCAGTCCAAGTGGTGTCAATTGCTCTTTTTTCTTGTGTCCATATGTGGGTCCCTCATCTGGTCGGAACGCGCGCATTTCTTTGTCTAGAATTTTCTACTTACGAATCCGCAGGGATTGTCTGAAGGAATTCAAAGCGTCAATTTGTGTAGGTTCAATCATCCTGGCTTGGAATACCAGAGTTTTCTGACAATGAGGCATCTGTAACACAGCTAAATGTTCGTGACTTGGAAGGAAGCGTTCCATCGACCGACTTGTGGGGCAGCAGCCTCAGTGAAAGCTTTGGAGAAGGTGGCGATATGTTGTCGAGGTACAAGCAGCAATTAAGGGTGCTAGCGGAGTGGTTCGAAAATAAGCTTGCTGCTGAAACGGACCAAATGCAGGATGATGAAGAGATGGATATGAGGAAATGTGTAGAGCTGACAAAGCGAGCCATTCGCTTCCCCTATGAAGAGTCTGCAGACTGACTTCAACTGTCTTTCATGAAGCAGCTGTGATGTTAGTGTTAACTGCTCTAACTATTTTGTGGTCTCCACGGCATGTTTCGATGGCGGCTATTTTGTAGACCTTGGTTTTTTAAAAATGAATAATTCAATTGATGTCATTCAAAAGATGTTTATATGGAACCATTCGTGAAGTTGGAAGTTGCTAAAATAAGTTGTTTGGAAGGCACTCCAAGTCGAACGTTCATGTTCTATGCAGAAACAATTCACCTTAAACTCATTTCCGAGCTGTAAAACACAATGAAAATGGCCTGTAGTTGAGTCATAGGCGCTTACAGCAGATGTTGCCATCCTGTTAATGCGAAAGGTCAGTTAGTTGTGTTCGGTGCAAACACGGCCAAACAATTTGTTTGTAACTAATTTTCTATTTGCTTCACAGCTGAGATTAAACCTTCAAAGGTTTCAGGTCAGGTGTAGGACACAGTTCAACATCACACTCAGATCCTGTTTTGGGTGACCGAATTGTAGCCAATCAAAGGTCTAATGGTTGACACGTTTATGGTTATGCTATTGGATTCGAAATCGTTATCCATGGAAGACAAACGCTGACATGGAAGCAAGAAGGGATGTGGATGTTGTGCCATCTCGTCAGAGACATGAAAGTCCACTCAACTCAGCATCGTCATTTGTCCTCCTCTACATCTTCCTCTCTCAGCAGAGCAATGTGCTGCCTGGCTTCCACCGCTTTAGAAGTGAGAGTCCACACAAGTCGATGTATCACATACGGAAGCGATGACGGTGCTAAACCTATCGAAGCAGTCGGTCATAATGTGTAGTAGAGTTTGGTCCACGTTCTATGTCACTTTCAAGGTCTACGGGTCAGTTCACTTCCAGAAATCCCCTTTCTCAATACCTCGCAATCAACCTCTTAAAAGCCCCAAATTACCTTTTTCACAAGTGGGAAAGGATCTCATTGCCAACACGCAACTCAATGCTGCTTCGACTGACCTCTCTCTTACCCAAAACGCTCATGAATTGGTACCAACTGACCTGGGTCATGGCATATGAAGCTGCAAGGGAGAGGGATAGCAAAAGATCGAGAAAAAACAAACGATTTTCTGTTGAGAGAACAAATACCCCATTCTTTCATCATTACGTGCCTATCTTCTCGGAAGGGTGGAACGAACTTAGGCATGACATGTAGAACATGCTTGACATGGCCTCAATCACCACTCATTTACTCAGCTGATTCATCATTCGACTGCAGATGGCAGAGCATGGAGTGTCAACACTAATCGCTTACGAGGTAAACGTTTTTAAAGCATGGGATCAGAGGTCGCATTAAGTTGTAACTGGAGTACAGAAGTAGCCTCAATTAGTAACCATCATCCAGGATTGCATAACCGCTTCCCCAGAGCCGATGGAAACCATATTGAATAGACAGCCAACAGCCCACTCCAAACGGATTGCACTTTCTTTGGGTAAAGCATATGCTACCTCAGGACAGCGGCCTTGGGAAAATTGAAGGGCAGTCCCAGTGGCCGACGCACGCCTATTCCCTACCCATAACTATTATCAAGCTGGACGAAACTCAAACCCTGGTAAAGTGATTAAGGAGGAACAGAGACGTGTTATTTCTATAACTTTTTTTGATGCGCGTAGGTGCTAATAACCACCGCGATTAATTTGTTAGTCTTTGCTTTCGTCACCAACCGCTACATGATAACTGACTGCATGCGTCGGATGCGCGACGAGGTCTCTTAACCATGCTGGTAAGCTCTAATCCCATCTATACGACGGTAGTACATTTCTAATATTTTTCCTTAGACCATTGTTGTCGTTAGTATCGCATAAAAGTTCAGTGGAAATGATGCCTACAAAGTGCATCGTAAGCCACTAATTGCGTTATTAAAAAATAAAGGAGAAGGAATGGAAAATAAATGCGATCGATGTCACACTGATTTGATTGTGCAGGACCCAAAAAAACGCTTCCATCACTTTCACTGCAACACTGGTGCTTGGAGTATCATCTGAGCGACAAGTGAGGCGTCTATCGCTCAAAACAATGTGCAGGTAAGTAGCATAGGCACTGATCGTTCATGCGGATAGGAAACCGGCACATCTGGTAAGATTTTATTTCCTTTATATTGATGGAGGCTTTTTCCAACCCGAGTATGCTATTTTCGTTTCGCAGGTCCAAGTGTCGATGGTGTGTAAATCGAACGCAGACAAAAGCCTCTCTGTCCAAAGCGGATTGTAAGTGCAATTCGTGGATGCAGAAACATTGCTGCTATCGTAAAGTTCACGAGGACCATGCGTCAAGAGGTAAAGGGAGCACTGAAGCGATTAATTGTGTCTTTTGGCTAGGCTTTAATGTTGAACAACACAAACTCTCCAAATCCTGAATCCCGCTGTTCCTGATGCCTACATCTTTCTCTCTAAGCTGTGATAATGTCTCCAAAGCGTTGTATTTTCCTGTAGATTTCCCATTATTAGCAATTTAAAGAAAAATTACTTCTTTATTTGTGGTTCTTTGCCAAAAAGAAACGTAGAGATTAAAGGGTTCTGCGTAGATGATGATGATGAAGTCTCTTGTTGATCGACGTAGACGAGGTGTGTGGGATAAAGTGATCCACCGCTACGTTTCGGATGAGGCATTGCCACAGTTTGAATGGGAATTGACTTGTGGAGCAAACCAAAGCTGCCTTGTGGCTCCACTAACTAAATTATTGGTGTGTGGGGATCAAGTGCAAGTTGCGGTGCCGCTGCTCTGTGGAATCGCCTTCTGACCGTGTTTAGAGCCACCCAGCACCATTATGTGTCCTTATAGCTCAGTGCTGTCAAAAGAGTCTCTAGATTCTGGTGAGAGTGCAGCAGCTACATTTTACTTCAACCGAATTATTCGATGAAATTGATCGTATAGCGCACCAATTTTATATTAAGAGATGTAGGAGTGCATTATGGCTTCAGTTAGATTTTGGTATGTCTACGTTGATTTTAATGATGCATTGTAAATACTGGTACAGACTGAGATAGCATGTTGTTAAAAAACTAAGGTAGACTAAGCAAATCCTTACTTGTACCTGATTTTGTACGCCAAACTACTTTAATGTGGAAGATTGCTAAATTTTATTGTTGATGCTGCAAGTGACATCATTTGAGAAACTAAAAATGAGTGTATTATTTTGTGCTGCATTACTTCGTAGTATCTTTCGACTCGCGTCACCCATTGCATGGATGGATCAGGGCACGAGACATAAGGGATGGGTGGATGAGGAGCAATTAGACGGATATGGCGTCTCCTTAGCAAATTGAACTCCCTGCAACTTTATCACACGTGCTCCAGATGGTCTATCAGGACCGATGTAAAGGATATTGACCAGTTTTATGGGCTGTTGACTATTTCCTAGTATTAACATGCAAATTCACTTAAAACAAATGATTTGCCAAACCTAAGAAACCGCCAAGCTTTGTTTCTTAAACAGTGTTGGTCATGTGCTCACTCGTTATTCACAATATTTTGGTGCTGCCATTCCTTCTGACGAGTGCATGCTTTAGAGTAGTGACGGCTCTTTGCAGGAAACTGTTTTTTTAAACTCAATGTCAACCCTATGTCTCGAAGGCAGTTCAAGATAGTGTTAGGTTGACATTTTGCTCTTAGATGTCCATATCCAAGACGAAGAGATTATCGAGGTAGGTCATACTTTTCTCTGGGAAGAAACCTACTTATGTTAGCTACATGTAACGCTGTTGCGTGGTCGCTACGCCACAGACTAAATGGCACTTTTCGGAATTCATATTGCGCATTTTGCAATGCAAAGGCTCCATCACATCTGTACGCCTCACCGCTACCATATTCCACCATCCAAAGGTGGATGCAAGAGTGAGGAACTATTGAAGCCGAATTGACAGGTCTAGCGATTCGATTATGTAAAGTAGAGAAGATGCGTCCTTCTTAGTTACGACGTTCAGACTCCTGTAGTCCATGTTAGATTGCATGCTATGGTTGATCTTCTTCATTAGCACGATCGCAGAAGCTTTTGGTAACTTGGTCGTGGTGTGTGTCTGGGTGGTTAATAGATGGGTCTAGCTCTACCAGTGTCTACCGCACGCTTCACAAAGCATGCTCTTGCCCAGTCTAGCGCTTTGTCGTGGCAACATGCTCTCCCACCGGCTTGGCAACTCTCAATGCTTTTTCTTCTCTCGCTATTAGTAATGACAGTCTGCAAATCTGCCCCCACAGGGGGCACTACAAGTGCCATCCTCGATTCCATCTGGTGGGCGTGAAGGACGTCAGTTTTGAAAGCGATTCTTTGATGGCACCCGTATGTCGTTGTGCTTTTCTCCGCTCCGTTGTGTCCAGCTTGGATCTCGATTACTTTTCCCCAAATTATTGTCTACTTCACTTGTTTTAGCATATTTACGAGAGAAACAGTGACAAATAGGACCTAGTCAACAAGTATTAACCATTTATTTTGATAAGGCTCTTCAGGCATCAACTCTTTAGGAATACCATCTTTCTCCTCCTACTTCATCTAGCTTTCGTCATAATTTGTGTTGCACAATTTTTTTCGCTTTTACAAATCCACGTTGCATTTCACTTTGCTTCTCTTTGCAATGGGTGAATTTGGTAGTCCTTTATTCGTTAGGTGGTTTCACACTGGCTTGGCTTGACGTGATGAATGTTAAAATTTTATTCGGCTGGAACTTACCTCACCTTGATGCTGATTTGTGCTTACTAAATTCTACCAGTTGGTGAGGCATTCATCAAAGTGTTAGTAAGGAGGAGGGTTTGCATGTGAAGTTGGTACGAGCACAACATTGTGCTTGTCCCTATGCGGCTGCACCCTAAACGGAGTAACAAACATTATTCTTCTGTGCCTCTATTCTCCCACCTGCCTCCACATCTTTTAAGTACTTGGCATGCATACTTCTTCATCAAGACGGCAGACTTCGTGGCGCTCTCATTCACACGAAATGAGCAATATCAGGACTATTTGGCAGCTTTTTCATCAAGCATATTTGAGTGGTTAGTGAAGCTGGCGCACACCGCCCCTACTTTGTATCTATCTAATGCAAGATAATGTTGTACCTGTGTTGTTTCTCTTCCGTTAGACAACCTCACTCGCGGGTACACTTTCCACCTTCAGTCACGTAAGGTGTTTGAGACAGCATGGAGGGAACTACTTCTACTTAGTTCGGATTCATTATCTAATTAATCGCCTATATTACAAGGCGGTTTATCACGGGAATGTTCGTTACTCCCTTATTCTAGTGGTTGTGTTTTTGACGCTGCGTTGAAGCTGATGTTGCAGAGGTCTGTAAGAAATCCAACAAAATGTGTAAATAATGATAAAGTTGATCCACATGATTCTATCCTGCATATTGTAAAAGTTAGTGGAATATGGGTAACGTTTGATGTGGCACGTGGAAAAATCCATCAGCGTCTCGTGACTATTCAGCGGTAAATGGACCATCTCTTCCGCCCACATTGCACTTTATGTTTTAGCCAACACGGCCATCAGAACTTATGAATTCTGCACCCGAGGCACCCGAAAGTTTTTTGGGTTGGCACAGGTGTTATCATTCATTTGTTACCCACCAGTGTCAGATGGATGGATGCCCCTCTTCCTTACGCAACATTCGCTTGCCAACAACGCCACCGTAATGAATGCCAATTCAATTGCTGATTTCGCCATAAAACTGCTACTTAGCATAAATTTAGTGGCCAGGAAATCTCAACTTCGATTCCGGTAGCAAGACTGCCAGCAACACCGATGCGGTGCTAGAAGCTGTATCTGAAATACACGCTGCTCGTCAAGCCAAAACCAACCACCTTGTGCTAGTGGTGGTACTGATAGTCTAGGTAGGCATACATGCATTTTAGCTCCGATTGTTAATGGGCATAATCGGTCATAACAAAGGGAGGGGAGGATTGAAGTGTGAGAGATTTAGGGGAGCAAGATATTCTCGTACCTCTAAAAAAAATTCAAAGGCAAGAAAATACAGTGTAGCGACTACTCATTCCTCTTTTTCGGTTCAGTTGAATGCAAGGAGCATGCATGGTGCGACATAATGAGGGGCACAATACCTGAAAGCCCAAAGTTGCGTTGTAGAGGACTCTTCTTCAACCATTTTAAGGACATCATTAGACCTACTTCTTATGTGTACATCTCGATCTCTAATATCTACGAGAAAGAATGAGACAGCCTCTAATCACATAGTATATAGGTGGGTAGAGTTGATTAGAGTGAGAAAGTCTCATTTCACATGACATGGAATTGTGTCGAGCCGGATGATCGGACTGAATTTTTTGTGAGATCGACTTGAATGGTGATGTACAAGGCATTTACGAGGATTAGGAAGGCGCGATGGATCTAATGGCCCAATCTACTCTCTTCTTTCCTATTTTAGTCGCATCTGCCATAATCTTGCCCAAGTAGCCGATCTTGTCAGATGTGATCCAGTCAAATCTGGTCAGATCTAGTCAAACCTAGTCGTGCAGAGGTGCCGCAGTGCCTCCAAAGTGGAAAATAAACATTGGGCGAGTCATCATTGAGCGTAGTGCAGGGTAAGAATTGATTAAGGAAGTGGGCGACTCGTCCCTAAAGAAGGAAGGGGTGCTTCTGATGCGCATTCCTAAACCCATGCTTAAAAGAAACGTTGTCTTGCACTACAGAGACAACATTGGTGCGTGCATTCCTTCGGTAGAAGTAAAGTGACATGGATGCTCGGCTAAATACGACAGAGAATTGATTGATGAAGGACAGAGGAACAAACAACTGTAAAAAATGGAATGAGGAAGAGATAGAAAGGAGATATGAGGATCGGAAATGAACATCGTAAATAGTGTCTGCACAGTGCTGTAGTGCAGCGTGCCCTACTTTTCTTCTTTCTCGTCCATTCTTTGGCCGGTTTGTTTAATTACTCATATAGCCATATGATCAAGTAAAGTATGAGGGAATCGACTTAGTGGAAGAAATTGGAATATTGTCACGAATGCCACACTTGACAAAGGCCAATCATAGTTTTCCTCTTCCATGTAATACACACTGGATACCAGATGCGATGGCGCTAAAATAGCGCATGCAAATGAAGCAAGGGGAGAAAGGGAGAATGTCCCAAAGACACGAGAGAGAGAGAGGGTTGGGTAGCATAACTTGCCCTTAATCCTTGCAGTATTCATCTGTACTCGCCCTCTGACGTCTCTGGAATGATGGGTTGAGGTGAGAATAAGAGAAGGAGAGGACGGAAGCGAAGGATGAAGGGATGACTCAAAGTCAAGTAGGAAAGGAAGCGGATAGGAGGCACTGACAAATAGTCAAAGCGGGCTTCATGAAAGAGAACGCATCAAGGCGTAGAAGAGCATGTCTGATGATTTGTTGTGCAAATGACCTCCTCTAATCTGACGCGCCTGAATCGATTAGTAGCACGTGTCATGTGATGTCGCTCAATGCCGTCTCGTGTCGGCTTTTGACAGCATCACTTGCATGTAATTTTGTGGGAGTAGGCATCACTTGCCTTCGTTATTTTCAACCTTAAGCAAATTTTTTGCATCATTGTGCATGAAAAGGAGGCAAAAGAGAATGAAAAGGGTCACCAGCACTACTCCGCTTCGAATCAATCGCTTTGCCTTGTCGAGATTTCTTGTCCTCAGTCATTTTACCCCTAATATTTCCTTTTGGAAAAACAGCTTTTTTAGCATCCAGAGGCAATAAAAGCAATGCGAGTAGAGAAATCGGAGACGCACCCCTAAGGATCGCTATGAAGTTGACGAAGGTAAGTAATTTGCTACCTTATATTAGGGAAAGAATGGTACTGACTGCAGCTTCTTGGTATAGAGAAGGCTCTAGTCTTCTTCAGCCAAATATATCGATAAAATAGTTAAGTGAGAAGAGAAGACGAGACGTTAACGGAAGGAAAGTGAAGAAAAGGGTAAGGTCATCTTCGAAAGTCTCTGTACACTGCTGTGGCACTATGTTCCTTGAATCCCTTCACTTGTCTTTATGGAAGGGGTCAGAGTTTCCATCAAATGGTACATTCAAAAACAGCCCATAGCTTTGACCCTCTTACGTCCTTGGAATAGCAGAGTGAAGGATTAGTCGACTTATAAAGATTTTGAGCGAGAAGGTGGAATCGATTGATGATAAGCAGGCTGAGGTTAACTACGCTGCGGTCGCGCATAACTTCTAATAGCGACTAGCGAATCCACTCATCTGCAAATCTTTACCCCTTTTCTTAGGTACATGCCCTTTGGCACTTCATTTGCATGTCCACCAAAACTAATTCTTCGCCCATCTGCAAAACTGCCTACCTCATCGCCTGCTTCACGTAACAATAGCTACTATGCGCGATTTTATTTGTGTTGACAATTCACCCCGAAATTTGGCAGAAACTAGGCATAAGATGCAAGAGCGCAAATTATGGAGGGGACGGATAGGCGACGTTTAACACTCCCCTAAATTCTTCACGAAAACATAAATCTTGGAACACTCAACGTAAAGTAAAGAGATCATCCACACATGGCGATCTACCAGAACGTCTGCTTGGCAGGATCAAGAGTCCGACAAATCATTCATATCAAGTTGCGCTTATGCACAACGGTCAGGCACTTTAGACACTGCCAGGTAGTGTAGATGATTAGGGTAAGAACAGATTCTAAGCACCTACCTGGTTAGCAAAAATGAAGGCAAATGGCTGCTTAGCTGCATGCTGGTACGAGAAACTGCAGCACAATGGGTATATAGTTTGACAAAAAACTGTATGCTCTTGGCCATTCATGCATGCATGATGTACCCGATTTGGCCCCTTCATTTAGCTATTCACCTTTATTTTCACTTTAGTGCTGCGAGGACGTCTCGCACAAGCTTCTCTCACCTTCACCTCCTTCAAACCCTGAATCAATTCTTTCCTCTCTCCTTCTCTCTCTCCTCAAGTTTGAAGGCGATAATGAGATGAATGTGCCTTCACACCTATACACATGCACACACACGTTCCTACCTGTTGTTTTGTGATCCAATCAAAGTGACTTCCCAAATAAACGAATAAAGTGGACAATGACAGACACAAACTTTGGCAAACAGCCAGACAATAATAAATAAATTGCGGAAACTGAGCAGACAAATTGGGGAGGAAAACGCACTATCTTACCCATTACTGTAGAGTGCCAGGTAGGGAGATTCTCTATGGAGAAATAAGGGCTGGGCAGTGAGATAGACAGGTAGGAATTAGACTAGTTTACGAGTCATAAAGTAAGAAGTGAAGGCAACGCGCCCACTTCCTCTCTCAAAAGGGCAACTGAAGGAGGAATAGGAGACTAAACTGAATTGATGTGGTGTAGAACAAACCAAAGCGACAGAGAGAAAGGTTGAAATAAAAAATTAATGGTGACATAAGCGTAACTATGCTAGAACTCAATCCGGTTTTGGGTAGATTGTGATTGAATCAGGTTCAGTCTAACCTGTACTAGTCTGATCTAGCTTTTGAATGCATGCATTACTTAAATATGTCACAATCATGAATGGGACATAGAGGCTGCTGAGAGACGATGAGGTAGGAGGAGAAGCTGACAGAGAGGTGAGACGTTCTTGTAGCACCAAAGTGGAAAAATGAAGGCATAAGCTAAAAAATGTAGGGGGACGCTTACTCCCCTCTTCCGATTGAGTAGTTTACATGGAGCACACGTAGTGGGGCATAATGCAAGACGCATTTCTGTAAGTTAATTAATCTCTGAACGATTGTCTATTTGACATCTTTCTCTTAATGCAAATACGATGTCTTATTAGCCAAGTTGAAAAACCGCAAATTTACTAAATCATCTTCGATGAGATGCAGCAATGCTGAAAGGCTAGCCAGACCGCACACTGTGTCGATGCCATTATGGCCCTGGATCCGTTTTCCTACAAAAATTCGGAGGCGGAATTTGTAACGAGTAGGCATAGCATCTGTTGCACAAGATTTGGTCTTGAAGTAGGGGATTGCACAAGACGGTGTCGACAGGTTAAGTGTTCAAAATCGCCAAACGAAGGCGAAAGAGCTGCGTGCTTCATCGCCATGGTCGTGCCTACCGATATGGGCTCATCCACGTGGACACAGCATCAATATTGTAAATAAGCGTCTCACTTAGGGGTTGCATCACCAATCATCAGGGTATCTACAAACTGGTCAATGTCTGTCTATCATGGAGTGCTTGATGCGTGGTTTTTACAATTGACCGTTGCGTTATTGCTCTTTGCTGTCAGTAGGCAGAAAGTTACTCCTTTCTTTAAGCGTGGAAAGCTCTCTCATTACCGTTGGAATGATTAACAATTCAATTGCCCATGCTTAGCACTTTGCGAGATCTCCAATAAGTAGTGTAATTTTAAAGTATTTTTGAGGAGGGTGATTAAAAGTTCACAGTTGTTGGCTCCCCCTTTTTTCATAACTGAGGACCAATTTTGTTTTTTAACGGAGTGTCAACGAGCTCCCGTTATTCTGTTGACCACGTCTTCCTCATGGCGCCGTTTTTTACTGATTCGATTCATTTCTGCAATTTCCTCGTAAAATCTGTTTTTGAAAAAAAAGGATTGAAGGCGATCACTTAACAAGCTGAAGTCTCTTGCCCTTTGTTATCTTGTAAAGAGTACCCATAAATCAATTTTGAGACTGTTGGTAGAACACTAGTGTTTCCGTGCCTCGCGTTGAACCGTCACCTGCAAAGTTAAGTGAGTTGATTTCGTTTCTCAAAATGTAATCTGCTGGGTGGCCTTTTTGAATTGTTTCCTTCGACCTTGTCTCCAAGCTTGTAATTAATTTACCAGTAATCCTTGATATCTTTTATTTTTAGCTTTAACATCCAAAATTAAGCAAATTTCATTGACCTAGCCTCATTTTCTGTTGTGAATTCTTTATTCTGTGCCATCTTTGCCTCGAACCTCTAAGTGTTTGCCGTTCTTAGAGTAGAGGTTGATAAGTAGATCCTCCACACTTCATTTATAATAGTTATTCCTTTTCCTAGTCCTTAGATGAGCCCTTAACGTGTACTGCTTTATCTCACAATGACTCCTTGCGATTTTCGCACTTACTTACAACTTCGTTTTGAAAGCGGATGGCCTCTTAGGCCATGGACCGATTTAGTTTGTGTAATACTTTTTACAACCTATGGTTCCGTTTCACGGTCTTCCGAGTTTGTCTTTGTCTGGGGCAGTAAGACGAGTGGTTGTGACTCAAACACCTCAAAGGATTCAAAAGGTTTGGTCATGTTGGATCTTGGCTTGAATCCAGCCGACGACGACGTCCAGGCCGCAGTACGTGTGTAGCATAGCGATCAGAGGGGACAGTTCCATGCCTATTGCAACAGTTTGGTTTTTAAAATATCTCAATTGCAATTTCCTTTTGGTCGGGCAAAATGGAGCAGAGGTTGCTTTAATAGGAGACATCTGAAGGCATTAAGCGGATGTGTGGGGTAAACGCCGGATATCGGAAAGTTTACCGAACAAATAAAGGGTGTCAGGAATTACTACTATGCGAGTGGGTTAGAAATCAACATTTGTGGGGTTGCCGCTGATTGATAGGCATCTGCGTTGCTCCATCGTCAAATTGCCGAAAAGGTTGACAATCGTAAACGCCTTCCTTCATGAGAAGCGTGGTTCATCCTCCCACTTTGTTGCACACAGGCACTGTCTCTGGTCTGTGTCTTTCTTAATAAATGGTGTCCATTTTGTGTATAACGTTAGCAAGCGCTTACTACTTCACATGATACTGTTGCATCATAATTGTTCATGCGGTTTTAAAGCCATCACCTCTATTTAGAACTTATTTGCTTCGTATTGAACGAGACTGCTCCCAACCCATGCTTGCTGTTTTCGTTTAGCAGGTCCAGGTGTTGATGATGTGTGAATCGAATGCAGATGAGAGATCAGCTGTTCAAAACGGATTTTATGTGCATTTCGTTGGTGTATAAACCCCGTTACCTTCGTGAAGTTCATAAAGTCCATGCGCCAAGAAGGAGAGGGGACGCTGGTATGATTAATTGTGTCTTTCGGCAGCATTCTAACGCGGAACAGCATAAAACTCTCTCAATCCTGAATTCTCACCATTTCCAATGCCCACGCCTCCCTTGCCAAGCTATGATGGTGCCTCCGCAGTGTTGTATGTTCCTGTTAATTTTACATCATTAGTAAATTCTTCCTTTTTTGTGTTACTTTGCAAACAGAGGAACGTGGAGATTGATCGAGATTGCGTAGAGGGTGATAACTTTGCTTGTTGATAGACGTCGACGAGGTATGTGGGATGAAGTGGTTCACTCTAACCTTTCGGGTGCGGCATCATCACCTGTGGAATGGGTATTTGAGTGTCTAGTTAGTGGGGAAACAAAGAAGTAACTCATGTCGGGGAACTCATTCATTTATGACTTACGATCCACAGTGAAACCGCCTAACCTCTGCTATCAGGAAAATCCTCTTCTGTTGAAACAACTGAGAATAACGGATGTAGTGGGTGGAAATGATGCCATTTTCGGTGCAAAGTGTGCACACAAAAGAATCGTGTAGCTATTCACGAAATTTAGCGTTAACGAGATGGCCACAACCTTTGATCATCACCTTCGACTGCTTACAGAACGGCGTACTGATCATGATTTTACTGAAAGGAATTAAATTGTACACCTGGGCGATGTTCCCGTCTTGGACAGGGATATTCCACAGCATGACGTCGGTATAGACTTTGTGTTGAACGGGCTACAGGAGGTAGATTTCACCCTAAAGCTACTGAAGTACCGATTTCCGCACTGCCGAATTGAGCAACTTTGGCCGTACTGGCTCGTCTAACCAAAGAGCAAGTGAGGACCCAACAAACACCGACTAGGTCGCCACATGAGTCTCTTCGAAGGCTTTGCAAAGATTGCAGAGCAGCTGTATAAAGTGTTGGAAAAGCGGGGAGGATTTTTTCAATAAAAGAATGGGCATGATAAAGCACGTAGAGAACTGGGTCATGTAACTACTTAATAGCCCATTCCAACATCTTGAGTCCTTGAGTCGAGCAACTTCACTGTGCGTACATTGAATGATGACACTAGCGATGCAGCCGTGTTCGACGTACTCCCACGGAAGGCAGAGGAACAAAGAAGTAGGCGAATCCGCCATCTGTGTACCAACTCAACAAAAAGTAAGGCAGAGAAGTGCAGGAACAGAGGAATGCATGGCACTATAGACGCCCCAACCTGCAGACCAGTCGCTTCAGAAGGTGGTGTTGCAGTGCAGAGATGAATTCGTCCACTACTGCCTCTAGGTGGATGTGACTTTCAGAGCAGAAGGTACTGTTTCCTACGCTCAGTTTAGAAGTTCTAAAGTTCCGTCGAATCTGATTTAGGTACACTTTTGGACTATGGAGGTCTCGCTCCCCATCCTCACCTACAGCGCATGGTCACTAGGACTCCTAGGAGCCTAAGTAGATATTGTTGTCTTGGCTTTGTTCGGGGGCTAGTGAGATTGTACTCCTGAAAGGTATTTAAATCTGGCACTTTTAGTCAGGTCTATGGAATACCTTTCATGGTAACTGAGGCACTTCTGACAGAATCTTTTAAGTTTTAATTCAAAAAGCAAGGGCAAGCACTCTAGTGCATTACTTTACGGTATCCTATAGCTCATCGCACATTGTGTGCATGGGATAGGGACGGATAGAATAGAACGCACGAGAAGAAGGGGCAGATGAATGAGGAGCATTTAGTTAAACATGGCATTACCTCTGCGAAATGGTATTTCCTGCAGCTGCAACACACGCGCGCCTGACAGGCGATCGGAAGCAATATGAGTGACGTACAGTGGCAGCAAGCAAGATTATTTAGAAGAGATGATTTGCCGACCTTTGTCTGCTGAATGGTGCTGGCCATATGCTCACCCGTTATGCACGATATTTGGGCGTTGTCATCCCTTCTGACGAGCGCATGCCCCGGAAGTGTGGCAGCTCTTTGCAGAAAACTGCATTTTTTCCAGACTCACTAGCAATCCTCAGTGTAAAAGGCGGTCCAACACCATTTTTAGGTTGACGTTGTGCTCTCAAGACAAGACAAGAAGACCATCGAGGTGGGTCATACATTTTTTTGGAAATAAACCGACCTGTGGGCTACATAAGGCGTTGGAAGGTGGTCGCTACGCCAGGGTCTTAATGTCATTGTCCTAAATTCATGTAGCGGATTTGGTAATGCAAAAGTTGGCTTCCATCTGCTCGCCTCCGTCACTTCACATTCTGTCATCCTAAAGTTGAATAAAGGGTAGAGAACTATTCAAGCCCATTTGACAAATCGAGCGATTCGTTTATGTGGAGTAGAGGAAATTCGTTTGCCTCAGTTACGACGTTCAGATTCCTACGGTTCATGCACAATCGCGCGCTACGGTCGATCGTCTTTATTAGCATAATCGCAGAGGCTCACGGTGACTTTGCTCTTAAATTACGCCTTCCACCAGACGGTTGACTTCTAGCAAATGAGGCAGTAGGCGTCTAGGTGGCTAATAGATGGGTCTAGCTTCACCGATGTCTACCGCATGCTTCACAAAACTTGCTTGACCCAATCTAGCGCTTTGTTGTGGCAAGGTATTCGCGTACTGGCTTAGCAACTCGCAATGTTTATAACTCATTATGAGTAATATGAATCAGCTGTGTTTACGTTCGCCGAAGTTATTTACGGGTATGGTCGTGGCTTTATGGAGGGCACTGCAAGTGTCACCTTCGATTCCATCGGTAGCGAAGCAGATGAGTTTGCTTTAATGCCTTACTGAGTAGATTGGGTGCTTTTCGCATAAATTTATGATGCCTTTGACGTTGCGTAGAACACTAGAGTCGGAACATTATGTGCTGAGCCAGTTCTAGACATTGTCTAGATTTCTCTCCCTCTGCAGACTTATGATGATGCGTAGTGCTTCTTCTTCGACCAATGACTTGTCAACGTCTAGAAAGCGTTCATTTGAGCCGGTCTACGGTACCAAAAATTCCGAAGGCAACCCGCTCAGCTCCCTCTAAACGTAAAAAGGATGAGGTAAGGTGAGGTAGAGCCCAAAAAAATAAGTGATTGCAGTGTATTTGCGTGACGATTTGGAACAGCAGCAACAACAACTAGAGCATGAGCTTTATTTAAGTCTTCCGAATATGCGAGAAGAGGTGTTCAGTTCCGTGACTCATGCGACTGGCCGAATCGGATCGCCAACTGCTCCACGTGAAAATGCAAGGAGGTAATGATGCAGATCAGGAGGAAGGATACAATTCTGTCCACAGTCTGCTCTCCACTCGTCAGCATAGGAAGCTACGATCCTCTCTGAGAATTAAGTGCAGGTTACTCACTTATTGATACTATGGTAACAAAACCACGAATGCATCCAATCCTACGATTTGGATCCCTACCTTACTTTCAGTATCCATTGGACCACATCTCCATTCATAATCAAAATACTTGCCTGACTTAAGTATACTGAAGGCACCGCCTAGGCGCATAGGTGCTAAAAGACGAATCCAAGTAACGAAATCGGATTGATGCTTTTGGGCGGATAAATGGATGCTACACCTGAGAACATCTTCCGAAGTGCTGAAACTGCGGACCTTTGCACAGGAACAAGCACAGGAGCAGTGACACACCGATTTAAATTTGAATGCTAGTGATCATCATATTAGCCTACAACACTTTTGTATCAGATTGAACCCCTGGATGGAAAGGCTGTCGGACTGTCTGAAACTGAACAGGAGCGCCCTACACGTGACCGATGCATCGTTATTCGAAGGTTTCCATGCCTGGGCACACAGATGGGAGCAGTGGGACATATCTGGTTGAATAAGGACCATTTTTGAACCGGTGGCGAGAAGTAGTGGCCCACGGTCGTAGTGCAGGATGAAAGTCTAAGGGGAGGAAAAAGGGGAGGAGGGGAAGGAGGTTAGATACCCACCGTAAGCAAAGTAACCTATTCACAAGCCGCATAGGTAAACCAGCTATCAAAAGCGTGACATTCTAGCATACACCTTCTCAAGTGCATCCATTCAACATATCGGGCTTTTATCACTAATTTTGTTTGAAAAAAACACATCTTTGGCCATATTAACACTGACGGAGTTGTCAACTTGCTGCTGCGGAGATGGTTCTGCTCTGCTCAAGATACAAATAGTGATTGGCTTGGTGTCACCAATCGTTCGGTTGTCTAGCTCTTCAGATTAATATCTTTTCTAATGAGGGTCTTAAGGGTCAAATAGATGCAACGTTGGGGTGGCAATGACTTTATCAGTGCTGTCAGTGTCCAGGCTATAAGTGCTTGTACAAACAGCTGCAAGGGTTCACCGTGCCTTGGAAGACAGCAAAAATGGGCATTTTAATTGTCCTTCTTAGGTTATAAAGCTGTTGCATAATAATGGAATCATAAGTGTAAAGCCAACGCACACCCGGCTGTTTGGCTTGAAGTGACTTCCTCGTGATGACAAATAACTTAAGGCCAATTCTGTTCGTGCTTCAGCGAAGTCTTGAGGTAAGTGTAGCAATTAGGGGTTCCTTCAAGACGGAGGATAACGGATGCATTGCCGATGAGCAAAGCAGATGAAGTTGAAGGGGTCTATTAACACAACTTAGGGGTTCACCCTACCAAAAAGTGCTAGACGTCGGCCTTGCTGCTAAAGAGACCTCAACAAAGCTACAATTTGAGCTCTAAATATTGAAATTAAGCGCCTCTAACAATTCGCACGTCATCAGTGATCGGTAAGACGCTATTGCGATCCTGTCAAAGCAACAGTCAACAGCGGGTCTCTACATCTTCTAATTGATCACGCATCGTAGCCACTCGTTGTTATTGAGGCGCATTCAGCAGATGCTTACTCAAGGTAGCCGTGGAGATGAATAGATGGAATATGTCAATGACTAAGTATGGCTCTATTTTGTGGTTAGTGTAAAGGCGTATGAAATGGGGATATCAGCTGTTGGTTGCAAGAGCATTCTAAGTCTAATCAGTCACGAGCAACCTGGAGATATGTTAACTATCTACTAATTCATCCCACACTCTTCCTACCTACCTTCGACTGTAATCACCTTCCTACCTTCCTCGTAATCCAAATTCCTCCTTTGTACCTTTATGCAACCAAATCATTTTTCCTTTCTAGTAGCTTCCTGTTATATAGAAACGTCTACGGTTGCATTCTTATCACTTTTTGCGCCTTCGCCACCACAACTCCTTCGTGTGCAGGTGCTCGCTCCATCACATGATCGTTTGCGACCCACAAGACAATGGGAAATGTGCTGATCAAGTCAGTTCGACTTACTTGTTGGTAGAACGGGATGTTGACCATTCGCCTCAAGACGTTTCTCGTCTATTTGCACTTAAATAATTTATTCAAGTGTCGAGGCCTCGTTCTTTAAGATGTAGATAAATGGAAGAATGAGGCAATTTGTTGTTTTATTATTATGGCAAGACTACCGATTGTGGAAAGATTGTTTGATAAATGAATGTAGAGTTAAATGACAATTTCACTTCCAAATCAGATTTTGTAATTCAAGCTTTTCTTTGCTTTCCTGAATTAAACATTTTCTTCCGTTTGTTTACCCTCTAATCACAGGACATGTTTTGCCATTGTACTACTCTCATTTGAGAAAATGAGCTATTTGCAAATGGTCGGAGAACCTCCCCATTCCTTTGACAGCATGGCAATCACCATTCAATTGTCTCACCTCTTCTTCTATGTTTTGAGGCATTTGCTGTTGTGGAGTTAGTTAGAATGTCTAAGAACTGAAACCATCACTACTTAATGCGTTTGGCCGTACATTTACTCAGGTGTATCAGTAGTGAAATTAAAATAACGAAATCACCAACGTGCATTAAAAAAAGCGCTCTTCCTAACATTCCCTCTCTTCTCCCTCTCTCTCTCTCACTTTCTTCCTGTCGCCTATTCCGGTGGTATTGTTATGTAAGCAGGAGCGCGCTAAGCGCGATTAATGAATTCACTCAAATAAGGAATAGGGCCACGGCATAAGTTGGCGGTCCATGTCGCCTTGCATGAAACAACTCAGGCTTTTCTGCCTTCGTCATCTCAACCGACACCATACACCAGGTTCGGACCCATTTATTGACTGGTGAGTGCTCATTTTGGCACACATCTATTCACACAGCACAACTTGCTTCAAATGGAAGTTACTTTATTGTCAGCATCATGGAATTACCTTACTCTCACTTCTTCCCTACAATCAAGCCATTCTCAAAAAATATGTACATTATTGCGCAAAGCAAATGCAGGCAAATGTTTAGAAGAGGCACTTATCAGCCTAGCGCTCTAAGGTCTTTCAGTGGACAACGGAAACATTAAATGAGCTGAACGAATGTCCTGACAACAATCTCAAAATCGTCTGAAGGAGAAAGGTTCTTAGACTGAGGTTGGTGTAAGTGACAATGATTATTTTCTCATTTCAAGAACCAGAACCTCTGCTTTTCATTAACGATCCGATTGGCAAACACAGTGGCCATTCACTGGTGAGGCTTTGTTGGGGGGCTCACAACAGTGTAGCCAAATTCTAATCACTGTAAGTCTCTAATGATAAGTAATTATCACTATAAACTTGCAGACGAATGGATTTAAGGTGTTTTCTTCCTCTTTTAATTGTTCACATGCCGTTGCAACTCGGTTACTAAAGCATAGCCATTTGTGGTCCTCATTGCGCATGCGTCTACGGTGGAGGACATAAAAAGTGCAACTAATGGTTCATTATGTTCCGTACAAAAGATGTATAGAATGAGAATATTTGTTGCGGTCGCTAATATATTCTGGAACTATTTTTCTGACAAATAATATAAAAATCGTGTTAACTTTATACCCGTCCGAAGGAGCCTTAATAACCTGATTGGTGTAGCTAATACAGTCAGCTGCCACTTTTCGGTTACCCTTCCCATGTCCGATTCTACATTCTTGTATTAACGCTATTCCTTCCTATACTGCGAAGTAGGGTCCATTGTTAACGCATTTTAAACGGTAGTTATTGAAGCAGAGGCTGTGTTTGTCATTAAGCTACGCTGAGTGTACTGTGGTTAAAGGAATGCCGACTCCGAGAGGGAGGTGACGGTAATCCCTCTGTCCTGTTTTATTCGGCACCTGACGGATGCGAGTGAGCCTGGCGGCCAACTGTGGCTTCTAGGAGACGCTGCACGTGCATGCTTTCTCATCACAGAGCTCTTCTTCTTCCGTTTGTTGCACCATTCTCACCTCCAGTGAAAAGCGAGATCTAAGGCTTTATGTGTACGTACATCATTGGAGTAATTGCATCAAGCCTAAACTTGCAAAGTCTTGGATTACTATACACTTAAAGAGAGATTGAATCAGTAATCACACGACGAAAATGTTGTGTGCCATGCTGCATTTTGCTGCGAGAAAACTCAGGACGACTTTGTTTCGGTGGCATGCATGATAGACAAATTGGAAAGATAGATGTCATTTAAGCCTACATTCAGTCTTTGTCCGACCAAAAAACGGTTTCAAACAATATTGCCTTTCACAGTAAGCAGAGAACACAGAGTTCATAAAATACTGATACATGGTAGACCAACACGGACCGTAAGCTTAATAAGCCTGACAGTGGAATGGAAGGGATAGATAAGGTCTAGTGAGCAGTAATGGAGAAAGACAATTGCACTACAATCTGACATCAAGACTCATGTGGCTGAGCTATTCGCAATTAGTTAAAAGCAGGAGGCAACATTGATGACATTGAAGGCGGCGACTAACTTCTCTTAGCCCAAAATAATTATTGGTCATTGTATCAGCAGCTTGACTGCCAACTAAAACTTCCACCCACCTATCCATCTGCTGTCGCCAACTCAATGATTTTCAGCAGATCAGACACACGCACACACACCTACAGCTACGAGGAGGCACCGTGAGCAAAATTAGCTACCTTGGCGACACCGCGTCAGTCCTCTTGTAATATTTCTTTCATCAGAATGCAAAATACTTAGGGTATATCGAGTTCTCAAACCCAAGACTGCGAATTAACTCCACGAACTTATTTGCTAGATTTTTGCCCAAGCCTGAAACTTACACTACATTTGATGTTTCGAATCTACCGTGGTTATGGCAATCAGATGCTTATGAGAGGTGTTTAACTGTACAGGGTCCCCGAGTTAATAGCGAACGCCTTAAAACAATTTTGGCCCTTTCCCGATGGCTAGTATTTCACATTAAAATGAGATAAGAATGCAGATGGCGATTTTTTATTCTCTACGCACAAAAGTATCTCGTTACCAGCAATGTGCATTTACAGAAGGTCCTTCAAATATTACGAACAATTAACTTATTCTTAGTGGATCTTTATTTTTGTCCAGAGTACATTTCGCAATATCTTATTTTCACAATTTTCCTAAGGTGTGGCCTACGTGGTCATGTAGGCATTTTGACAAATCACGAAGATCAGTCCGTCCCGTAAAACTGCGAGTTGCCTTCGTTGCATATTATCTGGTCGATTTTTGTCTCCAGAAGAGCTGACTCTACCAAAGTGATACCCATTGGTCGTTGTCTAGCAATATTAGTATACGATTTAACATTTTAGGGATGTTCAGTCGTTACGTGATGGCTGCGTTGTCAAATAGGCAACAATTAAGCTAATTGATTAATAAGACCCAGGCATTTGAGGCAAGAACACTAGCGCGGGCTTGGAGAAGGGTTAATGACACGATCCAAAACATACAATATTTTTAGAAGATTGGCTAACTTACTTCCTAGTAAGTCTTAAGTTTCCCTCGCCCGACTCTTTCGTAATCCTCACCATCATAATGTCTTAAAGTTCCTACTTTTTTAGCTTTCGGACAGCTAATGAATAAAAGGGTGGAAATGCAACGGTGTTGTTTGACTCTAATCAATGTGGAGGGAACAGCTGCAAGAAATTTGTGTGAAAAAAAGACTTTTTAGTGGAATTTGACAAAGGAGGTGATAACAGCTGCTTAAAATTCTCGAGTCTCACCCTCATACTTGCTCACTCACCACTCCTTCGTCTCCAGAAGTGGAAATTAATTCGTCACTGAGGAGGGAAGACCCAAAACGACTGCTGGAAACCATTGTTGTTAGCCTGGGCAGTTAAGAATCACACTCAGAAGTCGCCGTGTCGCAATGACAGCATATTGGGGAGAGCAGCAGTAGGCACAGGCGAGATGTTGGAATGAGTTGGTGCAGATAAATAAAGATTTCGAGAATAATATGCCTTTGTGCTATTGTGCGTGATTCACTCGAGTCGGGTTTGCATAAAGGGCAATGCAGCACTGTCAACGCTGTCGCTTAAAGATCAAGACGTCGTCTCAAGGCTGCGTAGCAGGTGAGTGGATCGGTGAATAAGCAGCAGGAACAGCAAGCGAACCCAAGCCCTCATCATCGCTGCCAACTTCCACATTTTACCTAAGTGCGGTTGGCTTAGAAATGAAAGTCAATGCATCTGTATGTGGCGCTGAATTCCAGCGTGATTACCATCCAGTGCAACTTGTATTTCACATCGAGTGAATAAGGCGCAAAATAAATATTACAAAATGTCATTTACGAAGGAATAGTGAAAAACTGTGTGAAAGGGTGTCCAAGCTGCTTCAACAATCACACCAAAGAGAAAATGACTTTAAGAACAATGAATTTAGTGTGCAGGATACCACATGACATTTATAATGAGGAATGCACTACAGCAACAAATACCTTTACTTCAGCCCAGTGGGCGTTCTTAAACTTCCCAATATTTATTTTTACTTACCGGTTGCATTTCAATCCGTTTCTTTTGGTCAACAGGTGTTTAACGCAGATTTTCTCGATAAGACACAAGAGTGTTAATTTCATTAACAAAATCGTTTTCTTTGGTTTGGCTACACTAAAACAATATATTTCAAGGTAATAACATTTTTATGCTGGTTTATTTGTACGTGAAATTGGATTCTTCTAAGCTGCGTCAATGGATGAGGTTTATTGCGCGAAATGGGCCGATAGCTGGTTGGTAAATCCAAGACCGCATCAGCAACTTTGAATCGACAAAAACCATTGCAGGGTAACAGTAAACGATAGCAACACATCCATTCACTTACAATGGTTTGCATTTTAAAGCAAAAGAAATCGTATGGAATGCATTTCTACTTGGCTTTGTGTCCGATTCTATCGGCATTATGACTGAAGCATTATATGCAAGAAATACATCGCCTTGGCAATAAAATGCGGTAAGTACTTAGGTGCCACCCAGAATAAGCTGACGCAGGGTATGCGTTTCTATAGTTCATTGCAGTACTAAGAGGCCACAGCGTTCTAAACTCAATACAGTCTGTTAGAAATAAGTTGATGCAGTTTATTCACGCCTTTGGCATCAGGGAAAGCGCTTTACCTAAAAGTGAAATGTAGGAAACCTTCACGACGAATAACTCATTACCGGTAACCCGCACGCTTGATTTAAATATTTACTTTGCAGATGGTATGCCTAAAAGGTATGCTATCTTCTGCGCAAGCATATGTTGCCATGCAGAGATGCGTTGTCGTTTGCATTACACTTCATTATATCGCCTCATAATTCTGTAATACCTCTCTTGCAGACTACCGGTTAAAGTGCAAGCTCCTATTTGTACTTTTTGATTACGGGAAAGTCAAAGAATAGAGCACGCATCTTGGTAAAAGCAAGCAATGGTAGTAGCAATAATAACTACTGAGCAAGCGTAACATTCGATCAGAAAACAGAATGAGGTTTGCGAGTCTTTTGTCGCGCTGATTCCTGGAGTATGACTTCTGATCGCATTAAAGCATAGTACAAAACACGATTTAAAAATGACTTTAATGGGGCTCAACGCACATAAATAATTCGCTAACCTATACCAAAATGAGGGCTGTCCAATGTGGCCGATGGATATGTTCTCAGAGCAAGGGTAGGTAGTATGAGTGTAGAGACTCATTAAACCCTCTCCTTCCCATTCGCCAATCAGTTTGGCAAACGGTCGCAGGGATTGGTGGACAGAGCAGGCTGCAATCACACAAAGGCTTGTTTTGTTAACCCCGAACAGGTTACTGGTTGACTACGCAGGTTGTTAGTGGGCTTATTAGCTCAGTGTAATCAAACAACGATATCATGAACTAGTGTGACTTCCCAACAGTGCAAATAAATGCAGTTAAGAAAGTAAACTGCAAAACAAGTGCAGTGTTTAGCAGAAAATTGGACATTTTGGTGGACATTTATTAGTAAATTTTCGAAAATGCAAGTCTCGAATTCATATTTACAATACTGCAAGCATTAGTAACAATGAAATCGCTAGTAACTGAGACCAATTATCGCAAATAGTTGGCATTGGAAAACGACTGCTGCATCACTCTACCACTCCTGTGATTAAAATATGAAGAATAAATTTTAAATGGCATAGGGGTCAAAGGAACGCATAATTTGACTTACGTTGCGGATGGCTCATAGAAAAGTGTGCTGTTAGCACTTGGCTGTGACGCCTGACCTTATATAGGGACGTCTGCGGTCTAACTGGATCACTGAAACGGCTGTGGGTGACGCTGTAAACATGGACAAATCTGGTGACCTTCGAAAACGCCCACACTTCCACCTATCATGTTCACAATAGCGGTACTACCAAACCGGTTTTTCAGCGCGCTCTCCCGGTTGGCAATCTGGTCACGCTCGTGAGAAACAACTGAGGTAACAATCCTTTCCAAAAAGGCGCATATATTTACTTCTACTGAGGTTAGGCAATGCATAGTGGAATTCTGCGTGCATTTTGTTCGTTTCTAACTTCGCTAGGCTTGTCGGATAACCTCAGAAATGATCATTCTTAGGTACTACTCTTTACATTCAGCATGCATTGCTGCATACCTGCAGATAACAAGCTTTGAACTCCCTTTTTAACCTGGAGGATTCCAGTTGTCGACGTCTGTGTTCAGAAAACGTATTTGCTGCATGGTTAGGTGTCATATTCGATTGCGGTGATCTTTCCCACGTTCATAAAAATATTAATATCAATCCTTAAAATTTTGACACTGCACTAATTCTTACTAGGAATGCAACCCAATTGATGTAGAACTTCAAAAGCTTAAATGAACCATTATCTACCTCTACTCACCTCGTAGTAAAATTCTAAATAAAGAGAAGAGTCTCTCCAGCATTTCTGATAAAACATATTTCATGATACATGGGTGTGACTGAAGCATTATAAGCACCTTATTTAGCACTGTCTGGTTTACATTTGTATGGCATTTCTGTGTTGGGATCTTGGAGACGCTGCATCGGTAAATAGTAGGTGCAAATGTTGAGTCTTATTAATTACATCCCTACACCGTTTAAACCTGTGGATAAAACTTTGTGATGCATTTTAGACAGACATTTCTGACTACCAAGTGATTCCCTTCAATAATATCTCCATTTATGGGAACTTTATGAAAACATAGTTTCTTACATCCCTTTCTGCAGCCCTTAATCCATTACTTTTTAGAGAGTCAATGTGGTGAAAAGACTCCTCTGAGCCAAATCAATTGATGTTGGCATATTCACAGTTGACCAAAAATTTACAAGGCTTCATAACCATCTCATCGATAATCTCACTGATTTTAATCTACCGCCTTTGTATGCATGACGCGCATCAAAATGTTTGGCACTTCGAAATCAGATCTCTTAATTATGCAAGCCGATCATTGACATATTATTCAAAGTTTGCCAAAAACTATTGTGCGACCGCCCCCTCACTTTACTGAGTCACCATTTACCGATGTCTTCTCTACACCCACACGACTATGATTCACATCAACACTTTCGCCTCAAATAACATGATTAGGTACAGTAACACAAATATAATAAATATTATGGGCATCAATATATAAATTGTACTTTATGCTCTTTTAGCGCTTAGAAACACAGTATGATCTGTGCAGAAAGGTTCAATGCCACATAGGTAAAAAACAATGCATTGGAATCGTTTCCGTGAGTAAAAGCAGTAACAACAGTCCCATTTGAGTCGGGCACAGCAAAATACCATCACTGGGTGATATAGTGCTGCCGTCAATTTGCAAGATGCAAGTGCTTCACCGCAACTCTGTCAAATGGCAGGTGCTCAACGTGCCACTTTATTTGTCAAAAATAGGTAAGATGTGCCTGACTTCACAACTTGAGTAAACAGTCTCTTTATTAATGTAGGTAAACAATTTTGGAGGCAAATTCCGGCATAACGATTTAGTAGAAGTGATAGCCTTGAGCGGAGATAATAACGTGGTAATGAATTTTATCAGCAGCTTACCGAATTGCAATTAATTGTGCCATTGTTAAGCAAAATCTTAGTAAATCAAGTGCTCATCTCACTTTGAGTGGTTTAAACACACATAATTGTGGTTCTTCACTCTAAATGCTCGCACCCTTTAGTTGATCTTGCCGGGGAAGGAAAATTGTCATCCTTTTAGCAAACTGTGGCCTAATGAAGGCGCACATCATGCAGACTATGCAGCCAATGCGTTTAGTCTGCATCGTAGAAAATTTTCCGCACATAAATAAGGCTGGCGTAGCTCTACTCGGACTAACCTGACAGACCGCTCACCCACACCACCGCTTTCACTGTCCTTCCCATCTCTTGATCTGACAACAGCGTGACGGTCAACGTTGGGCTATTTGGACCAACCATGCAGTCGGTCAATTTGTGTGCGTATAACTACATTGGTATGCAGGACCTTCAACCAATAAACACACTTCATCAGGAATTGGTTTATTACGAAAGAAAAAGTCATCTTCACAATGTTTTACAAACGGTCTGCGCCTAGCTGCGAGTCCCAACTCTTACTGCTGCTCATTCGCTCTACTGAGGCTGTGAAAATCATTTAACTTTTAATAAAAACTCCATTCACTCACAAAGTAAGAAGTGGCTGGAATGTTTGACTTCCTAGTGCTGCAGGCATCAAACGTTTCGTGCACAGATTCAGCAACCAACATACGCTTAAATGCGGACTGCAATGTTATCATTTACATCAGCAGCCAACAAGAGAAGCATCAATTTAAGCGTTTTTTATTCTGTCGCCCTTGCTGCACAAAACCATATGCATCCAAGCTATCAGTGCACGCATTCAACTTTTTTCACTCGTGCAGCAATTCGAAGGCGAAGTTGTCGATCGCGGACCAAAAACTGTTAAAATAAATTCTGTCTCGAAGCCCTTTATGTGTTTACTAGTGACACATTGGTTCGTTCCAAGTTCAAATAGTAAACATCGCCATTAAACAATAGGATCTCATGCTGGCCCACGCACTGAGAGTTCACACGCTGACAGTTAAAGACGGACATACAAGAGATCTTCAGTGCCATTGTCTGGTTCTTCGCGTTCATTCAATGTGGAACATTGGGCTCCAAAGACGTAGTACGCTGCCTCCGCAAGTGTGGTTCTTCTGCATAAACACTGCCATACGAGCTCCGCAATAAGGAAAACTTTACCTAAAGAGAATCTATTTCGTTTTGAAAATTTATAATTAAACCTTTTTTGATGATGTGTTTGATCTGGTTATGCAATTTTTCAAAATGATAGTCGGACATTTTTAAAAGTTTACAACTCAAGATGGCCAATAAAGATGACCAACTAGCAAATTCTTTTGTTGCAAATGCAATGATGCGGTGGCTGCATTTTGCTCAGTAAGAGTTCAATTGAGGCTTTTCTAATGCACCACATTCGTTTGTTTAATTTTGTGGTCGTGATCATTGATATAAAACTATCAGAGGCAACTGAACTTGCGTGGTCGCCTCTGACAGTGGAAATGTTTTAATAAAATGCCATCGGACTTGGAAGGCTTTTTGTGGGTTGTTTAACCTCAAATTCATCTACCACCGCATCTTGGTGGTCGTTAGCACTTTGAAGGGTTTATATTAATTAAAAGCTGCCAGTTGAGTCGCCTGTAACTCCCCCTCTCTCCCCCGTGTCTTATGCCTTGTTTAATTCAGCTTTCATGTTGCTGGCTTAGGGAATTGTCATCCCAGGGAAATTTCATCACAAGAAGCCGTGAAAATTTTATTTGTCTGTCCAGCTAAAATTACCTAGATTAATTGCCTGAGGCTGCAAGTTACGGAAGGTAATTTTCTTATCCACAGTTGAGTACTGAGTATTACGAAAGGCAAATGAACGGTTCACTTTCCCCATCTGTGAGAAGCGGTTATTGCAATGCATTAAGACGTGGTGAATACGCATAGTAAGAGGCACATTTAAAAAAGCGCCAAGATTTTAGCAAATATATGATGTTCATCCAAGGCTACTACGAGCTCGGAAATCAAAATGCCATTCCACTAAAAAATTTGTTTTCCTACTGCTCCTAAGCTTTTACTTTACTGAGAGATTCGCACAACATGCACATGAACTGCTCATACATTCTCAAAGAACTCACCATCGTTTTGAAATATATTTGCATAACCTCAGCGACAAGGTAAACAGATGTATAAAATAATAAAATACTGGAAAGTGTACACGTCATTTGCTTCAGACTTTTTTTTGTCAGGCAAAGCAACAGTTCTATCCTCAGCAAAGTGAAATCTCCTTTAGTCGATCGTTTGATAGCAAGTCGTTGTCCTACCTGATTTTAACTCTATAATTTGCTTGAATCACTCCAATTACCAACTCACTTTGCCACATTTAATCGCTCTTTTTTTACTGTGGCCGCTTTACTTCCTTTCTTTCGAGTGAAATAGACACTGCGTGGTAGGAAGAGAGAAGTACTACAACGTCTCAAGGGCATTCATTACAGCGGGCGACTGTGGGTCAGCAAACGCTAAAGGGAGACAAACTTATTAACGTAGCACACGATCCTGGGAAAAACTCTCACAACAGGTGGTGATTTGTCTCCTTTGCCAGCAGGTTTTTATGTTACTTGCACGGACAGTGAACAAACAAGCCTCTCAAACATGGCGATACAGTTCAAGCGGCAGCACACAGAGATGGCGAACCTGCATTTCGATGATGGCAAAAGTTATAGTCGAGGGAGTGTAGTGCCCCTCCGCGGATTCATTTCTCCTTATTCATTTGCCTTTCCGAAAGTGAATGCTTTTGTTTTGGAATATTACCCGGCGGTGGTGCGATTTCGCTACTTATTGTGATTGCCATGGTCTTAGCCAGAACGATTCAATGTGATGGTTTAGTAAATTACTGGAAAGATTTAGCTTTACTTGATGTTGCAGGCGGTCTAGGACTTAAAGTAGACAGAATCGTCTCTTTGTGGGGATTTTATTGCATGTGTTGTGGGGGTCGCTTAAGGATACCAAATTTTAAAGTGATCTGCGTTATTGCTTCACGCCTCGTTCGGGTGAGGATAAGTTTCAATTAGCTGAGTGTCTTGTCATGTTCTGCGCCACAACCACTTTCGATAAACACCACTTTTTAAAGCGGCGTCTCTCTACTTTCCCTTTTCCAACGTCTTCACTTTTGCCTCTGTTGTGACTAATGCAGTATCCAAGAGGTGACACAATTTACATTGGTAGAATCATTCATGCCTGTAGTGTTCGTAATGATAAATGCAGCAAAAAGACTTGAAAAGATTGCTTAATTGTTTTTTATTGGCGAGCTGAATGTGTCTTAAGCACACTCACCAGACACGACTTGAGTAATTACAAGCCAAGGCGGTAAAGATTCTATTTCGAGTGTGACTTCCACGTGCGGTCCACGCTATTGTTAAATTAAGTGCCGATTCGCAGATCAGAATAGTCAGGTCATCGCATAGCCTCACCATGAGTGCAAATATTGCTTTGCAATTCATTTTGACTCCGATGATACGAAAATCTTCTATCTGACGGAAGTAGGCTCCGCATTCAGTTTTAAATAGTGAACATGAAATCAATTTGAAAAGGGTATCTCCGAAGCGCTGTTATCAAAACAAGAGACAAGACTGATTGTCGCTAAGTTCAATAACGTAACTTCAACTGACTACGAAGGCAGCATTATTTGAAATGCAAGCAGTGTAGTTTCGAAGAAGAGGCACCCAAGGTTGTTGTTTCATATGCGTAAGTCATCAAATTAAATGTCGACTAATATGCTAAAAAAGCATATTCTATTTTCGAATTTTTTTACGAAAACACAAAATTTGTGCAAACTATGCGACAGCTGGTTAGGGCAAATGCGAATGTGAATCCCATCCACTATCTGCTGTTAGTAGGAGGCCACACAAATTACACAAAATTTCTGCGGTGAAACTGATTCTTATTGTGCTTCGGTTCCACCACTTCCATATGGCGTGTTTAGAAGGCTTTCGATCGTTTGAAAAGATTCATTGAGCAGCTAATGATTGAAAGGAATGAGACTGACTATAAAGTCCTGCACACTCATTTAAAAATCGCACAAATAGCAGAAAATGATAGTTGTTCGATGCCCTACTTAATTGCCACACTACTTGTTGATTGAGTAGTCGCCTTCACTTAAGGGGAAGCAGTTCATTCACAGGGATGGTTTTCACATGTTGACACAGCTGTGAAGTGGTAATGCTATCTATGAGATGCCCATTTACAGCTGCTGGAGACTACGGCCCTATTTTATTTGACTATCTGATCCAAGGAAAAACTACATAGAGGCTTAACCCCCCCTAATGCAAACTCTACCACTAACACTTTCATGTGGAAACCATATCGGAGGGAATCAAGCAGGAGAAACAAAGAAAGGTCGATATCAAGTCTGGCGATTTTATTTTGTGGCTGCAAGAAGACAGTAGCCAAACATTAAGGGAACCTTTGCGTGTTACTTTAGCGGCACCCCTACAATATTCGCACTTGTTCTTCTTCAATCGATGGAAAATGATTTAGTAAACTTACGGTTTGCCGATTCGGCTGGAATGGCACCGTCATTCGCATTAAGAGAAAGATGTCAAATGGACAATCATTCAGATATTAATTGACTTGCAGAATTGCGTCTTGCATTATGCCCCACCACGTGTGCTCCTCGTAAACTACTCAATCGGAAAAGGGGGGTAAACGCTCCCCTACATTTTAGCTCCATGCCTTTATTTTTCCACTTTATTGCCACAAGAATGTCTCACCTCTCTGTCACCTTCCTCTCCTGCCTCCTCGTCCTTCAGCAGCCTCTATGTCTCAATCATGATTGTGACATGTTTAAACAATGCACACATTCAAAACCTAGATCAGACTAGCACAGGTTAAACTGGATCTGACTCAATCACTATCCAAAACCAAATCGTGTTTTAGCATAGTTATGCTTATGTTACCATTAAATTTTCATTTCAACCTTTCGCTCTGCCGCTTTAGTTTGTCCTACACCACATCACTCTAGCTTAGTCTCCTATTCCTACTTCATTTACCCTTTTGAGAGAGAAGGTGGGCGCGTCGCTCCCACTTCTTACTTTATAACTCGTAAAACAGTTTAATTTCTACCTGGCCACTTTGCCTCCCTTATTTCTCCATAGAGAATCCCTCTACTTGGCAATCTACAGTAATGGGTAAGATAGTGTACTTTCCTCTCCGATTTGCCTGCTCAGTTTCCTCAATTCATTTACTATTGCCTGGTTGTTAACCCAAGCTTGTGTCTGTCCTTGTTCACTTTTTTCGTCTATTTAAGGAGTACTTTGATTGGGTCGCACGACAACAGGTAGGAACGTGTGTGTTCGTGTGTGTGCATGTGTGTAGGTGTGAAGGCACATTCATCTCATCTTCGCCTTCAAACTTGAGGAGGGAATCGATGCTGGGCTTGAGGGAGGTGAAGGTGAGAGAAGCTTGTGCGAGACGCCCTCGTAGCACTAAAGTGAAAATGAAGGTAAGTAGCTAAATGAAGGGACCAGGTCGGGTACATCGTGCATGCATAATTACCAGGAGCATACAGTTTTTCGTCGTAAACTGTGTACTCATAGTGTTACAGCTTCTCGTAGCAACATGCAGCTGAGCGGCCATTCACCTTCACTTTTCCTAACCAGGTAGGTGCATGGAATCCGTTCTAACCCTAATCATCTACACAACCTGGCAGTGTCTAAAGTGCCTGACCATTGTGCAAAAACGCAACTTGATATGAATGACTTGTCGAACTCTTGATCCTGCCAAGCAGACGTTGGGGTAGATCGCCATGTGTGGATGATCTCTTTACTTTACTTTAGGTGTTCAAGATTTGTGTTTTCGTGAAGAATTTAGGAAAGTGTCAAACGTTGCCGATCTGTTACTTCCATATCTTGCGCAAATGAAATCATGCTTAGTAGCTATTGTTACGCGAAGCAGGCAATGGGGTAGGCATTTTTATAGGTGGGTGAACAATTAGTTTTAGTAGAAATGCAAACAAAGTGTCAAAGGGCGTTAACCTAAGAAAGGGAATAAAGATTTGCTAGTCGCTATTAGAAGTTATACGCGGCTGGAGCGTAGTCAACCTCAGTCTACTTGTCATCAATCTTTTCCACCATCTCGCTCAAAATCTTCTAACCCTACTAATCTTCCACTCTGCTATCCCAAGGACGTAAGAGGGCCAAAACTATGGGCTGTTGTCGAGTGTACCGTTTGATGGAAACTCTGACCACTTCCATAAAGGCGATTCCCACATAATTTACTCGAATGCATAGATAGGAAAATGGGCAAGTGGAGGGATTTAAGGAAACGTGGGATAAATTGGGAAGAGAATAAGGAACACAGTGCCACAGCACTGTGCAGAGACATTCGACGATGGCCTTTTCTCATCCCTTTCCCCACTTCCCTTCCGTAGACGTCTCGTCTTCTCTCCTCACCTAATTATTTTTCGATATATTTAGCTGAAGAAGACTGGTGCCTCCTCTATACCAAGAAGTTGCAGTCAGTGTCATTTTTCTTCCTGGCACAAGGTAACAAATGACTTACCTTCGTCAAATCCATTGCAATCCTTAGGGGTGCGTCTCCGATTTCTTTACTCGCATTGCTCCTATTGCCTCTGAATGCTCAAAAGCTGTTCTTCCGAAAGGAGGCATCAAGGTTAAAATGGCCGAGGACAAGAAATCTCGACAAGACAAAGCGATCGATTCGAAGCAGAGTAGTGCTGGTGACCCTTCCCATTCTCTTTCGCCTCCTATTTATGTACAATGATGCACGAAATCCGCTCAAGGTAGAAAAGAACGAAGGCGAGCGATGCCTGCTCCCGCAAAACACCTGCAAGGGATGATTTCAAAAGCCGGCACCAGGCGACATTGAGAGACACCGCATGACACGTGCTACTAATCGATTCACCTGCGTCAGATCAGAGGAGGTCAATTGCACAACAAATCATCATAGACGCTCTTCTGCGCATTTAAATGTCTTCTGTAGCATAGCCGGCTTTAATTATTCGTCAGTGCCTTTTATCCACCTCCTTTCCTCCTCGACTGCAGTCGTCCCTTCATCCTCCACTTCCGTCCTCTCCTTCTCCTTCTCATCGTTGTTCTCACCCTCCCATCTCGTCATTCCAGAGACGTCAGAGGGTGAATACGGATAAATACTGTAAGGATTAAGGGCAAGTTATGCTACCAAACCCTCCCTCTCTCGTGTTTTTAAGTTATTTTTCCTTTCTTTCCTTGCTTCATTCGCATGCGCCATTTTAGCGCCATCCCATCTGGTGTTTAGTGTATATTGCATGGAAGAGGAAAACTATGATTAGCCTTTGTCAAGTGTGGCATTTGTGACAAAATTGCAATTTCTTTTATTTAGATCAAATGGCTAGATGAGTGGTTAAACAAACAGGCTAATGAATGGACGAAAAGAAGGAAAATAAAGCACGATGCACTGCAGCACTGCACAGACACTACTCACGATGTTCATTTCCAATCCTCATCCCTCCTCCCTTTCTCTCCTTCATCCCATCTTAAAAGCTCTTTGTTCTTTTGCCCTACTTCAACCATTTTTTTCGTGTTTAGCTGAACATCCATGTCACATTACTTCTACTGGAGGAATGCACGCACCATTATTGTCTCTGTAATGCAAGACAACGCTTCGCCCAAGCATGGGCTTAAGGATGCGCATCAGAAGCACCCCTTCCTTTATTAGAGATAAGTCATTCATTTCCTTATTCATTTCCTACCTTGCACTACGCTCACTGTGCTGTGCTTACTTTGCTTGTCTTCTACATGCAATCACAATCACTTAATAAGCGGCAGAACCAGGGGATCCTCTTATGTATGATGACTCGTACAACATTTATGTTCCAATTTGGAGGCACTGCGGCACCTCTGCATGACTAGGTTTGACTAGATCTGACCAGATTTGACTGGATCACAACAGACACTATCGGCCACTTAGGCGAGATTCTGACAGATGCGAATAAAATAGAAAAAGAATAGAGTAGATTGGGCTATTGGATCTATCGTGCCTTCCAAATCCTCAGGGGTGCCTTGTACATCACCATTCAAGTCGACCTCACAACTAATTCGGTCCGATCATCCGGCTTGACACAACTCCATGTCATGTGATTTGAGACTTTCTCACTCTTATCGACTTGACCCGCCTTTACGCCATGTGAAAAGAGACTGTCTCATTCTTTCTCGTAGATATTAGAGATCAAGATGCACGCATAAGAAGTAGGTCCAATAAAGTCCATCAAATGGTTGAAGAGGAGTCCTCTACAACGCAACTTTGGACTCTCAAGTATTGTGCCCCTCATTATGTCCCACCGTGCGTGCTCCATGCATTCATTTGAACTGAAAAAGGAGAAGTGAGTAGTCCCTATGATGGATTTCCTTGCCTTTGAATTTTATTTTAGAGGCACGAGAATGTCTTGCTCCCCTGGATCTCTCACATTTCAATTCTCCCCTCCCTTTGTTATGACCGATTATGTCCACCAGCAATCGGAGTTAAAATGCATACATGCCTACCTAGACTATCAGTACCAACACCAGTACAAGGCGGTCGGTTTTGGCTTGACGAGCAGCGTGTATTTCAGATACAGCTTCTGGCACCGCATCAGTGTTGCTGACAGTTTGCTACCAGAATCTAAGTCCGGATTTCCCTGCTGCTGAATTAATGCTAAGTAGCAGTTTTATGGCGAAACCAACAATTAAATTGGCATTCATTACGGTGGCGTTGTTGGCAAGCGAATGTTGCGTAAGGAAGAGGGGCATCCATCCATCTGACACTGGTGGGTAACAAATGAATGATAACACCTGTGCCAACCCAAAAAACTTTCGGGTGCCTCGGGTGCAGAATTCATAAGTTCTGATGGCCGTGTTGGCTAAAACATAAAGTGCAATGTGGGCGGAAGAGATGGTCCATTTACCGCTGAATAGTCACGAGACGCTGATGGATTTTTCCACGTGCCACATCAAACGTTACCCATATTCCACTAACTTTTACAATATGCAGGATAGAATCATGTGGATCAACTTTATCATTATTTACACATTTTGTTGGATTTCTTACAGACCTCTGCAACATCAGCTTCAACGCAGCGTCAAAAACACAACCACTAGAATAAGGGAGTAACGAACATTCCCGTGATAAACCGCCTTGTAATATAGGCGATTAATTAGATAATGAATCCGAACTAAGTAGAAGTAGTTCCCTCCATGCTGTCTCAAACACCTTACGTGACTGAAGGTGGAAAGTGTACCCGCGAGTGAGGTTGTCTAACGGAAGAGAAACAACACAGGTACAACATTATCTTGCATTAGATAGATACAAAGTAGGGGCGGTGTGCGCCAGCTTCACTAACCACTCAAATATGCTTGATGAAAAAGCTGCCAAATAGTCCTGATATTGCTCATTTCGTGTGAATGAGAGCGCCACGAAGTCTGCCGTCTTGATGAAGAAGTATGCATGCCAAGTACTTAAAAGATGTGGAGGCAGGTGGGAGAATAGAGGCACAGAAGAATAATGTTTGTTACTCCGTTTAGGGTGCAGCCGCATAGGGACAAGCACAATGTTGTGCTCGTACCAACTTCACATGCAAACCCTCCTCCTTACTAACACTTTGATGAATGCCTCACCAACTGGTAGAATTTAGTAAGCACAAATCAGCATCAAGGTGAGGTAAGTTCCAGCCGAATAAAATTTTAACATTCATCACGTCAAGCCAAGCCAGTGTGAAACCACCTAACGAATAAAGGACTACCAAATTCACCCATTGCAAAGAGAAGCAAAGTGAAATGCAACGTGGATTTGTAAAAGCGAAAAAAATTGTGCAACACAAATTATGACGAAAGCTAGATGAAGTAGGAGGAGAAAGATGGTATTCCTAAAGAGTTGATGCCTGAAGAGCCTTATCAAAATAAATGGTTAATACTTGTTGATTAGGTCCTATTTGTCACTGTTTCTCTCGTAAATATGCTAAAACAAGTGAAGTAGACAATAATTTGGGGAAAAGTAATCGAGATCCAAGCTGGACACAACGGAGCGGAGAAAAGCACAACGACATACGGGTGCCATCAAAGAATCGCTTTCAAAACTGACGTCCTTCACGCCCACCAGATGGAATCGAGGATGGCACTTGTAGTGCCCCCTGTGGGGGCAGATTTGCAGACTGTCATTACTAATAGCGAGAGAAGAAAAAGCATTGAGAGTTGCCAAGCCGGTGGGAGAGCATGTTGCCACGACAAAGCGCTAGACTGGGCAAGAGCATGCTTTGTGAAGCGTGCGGTAGACACTGGTAGAGCTAGACCCATCTATTAACCACCCAGACACATACCACGACCAAGTTACCAAAAGCTTCTGCGATCGTGCTAATGAAGAAGATCAACCATAGCATGCAATCTAACATGGACTACAGGAGTCTGAACGTCGTAACTAAGAAGGACGCATCTTCTCTACTTTACATAATCGAATCGCTAGACCTGTCAATTCGGCTTCAATAGTTCCTCACTCTTGCATCCACCTTTGGATGGTGGAATATGGTAGCGGTGAGGCGTACAGATGTGATGGAGCCTTTGCATTGCAAAATGCGCAATATGAATTCCGAAAAGTGCCATTTAGTCTGTGGCGTAGCGACCACGCAACAGCGTTACATGTAGCTAACATAAGTAGGTTTCTTCCCAGAGAAAAGTATGACCTACCTCGATAATCTCTTCGTCTTGGATATGGACATCTAAGAGCAAAATGTCAACCTAACACTGTGTTGAACTGCCTTTAAGACATAGGGTTGACATTGAGTTTAAAAAAACAGTTTCCTGCAAAGAGTCGTCACTACTCTAAAGCATGCACTCGTCAGAAGGAATGGCAGCACCAAAATATTGTGAATAACGAGTGAGCACATGACCAACACTGTTTAAGAAACAAAGCTTGGCGGTTTCTTAGGTTTGGCAAATCATTTGTTTTAAGTGAATTTGCATGTTAATACTAGGAAATAGTCAACAGCCCATAAAACTGGTCAATATCCTTTACGTCGGTCTTGATCGACCATCTGGAGCACGTGTGATGGAGTTGCAGGGAGTCCCATTTTGCTAGGGAGACGCCATATCCGTATAATTGCTCCTCATCCACCCAACCCTTATGTCTCGTGCCCTGAACCATCCATGCAATGGGTGACGCGAGTCATAAGATACTACGAAGTAATGCAGCACAAAATAATACACTCATTTTTAGTTTCTCAAATAATGCCACTTGCAACATCAGCAAAAAATGTAGTGATCTTTCACATCAAAGTAGTATGGCGTATGAAAACAGGTACAAGTAAGGATTTGCTTAGTTTAGCTTAGTCCTTTGACAGCACGCTATCTCAGTCTGTACCAGTATTTACAATGCATCACTAAAATCAACTTGGACTTACCAAAATCGAACTGAAGCCATAATGCACTCCTACGTCTCTCAATACAGAAGTGGTGCGCTTAACGATCAATTTCACCAAGCAATTCGGTTGCAGTAAAATGTAGCTGCTGCTCTCTCACCACTATCTAGAGACTCTTTTGACAGCACTGAGCTATAAGGACAAATAAGAGGTGTTAGGCGGCTCTAAGCACGGTCAGAAGGCTATTCCACAGTACAGCGGCACTACAACTTGCATTCGATTCCCACACACTAACAAATCAGTTAGAGGAACCACAAGGCAGATTTGTTTTGCTCCACAAGTGGATTCTTTAGCTTGAGATGAGTCATTTCCTTGCTTCTCTATTAAAAGAACACTTAAACACCCATTCAAGCTGTGGTGATGCCTATCCGAACCGTAACAGTAAGTAACTTCACCCCCATACCTCGTCCACGTCGGTCAACATGAGACTTCATCATCCCCACGTTCATCTTTTGGCAAAGAAACACAAATAAGGGAAAAATTTTTAAAATTTGCTGATGATGGAAAATTTACAGGAACACACAACACTGTAAAGATATCATCACATCTTTGAGAGAAAGATGTAGGCATCAGGAACAGCGGGATTCAGGATTTTGAGAGTTTGTGTTGTTCAACATTAAAGTCCAGCCAAAAGACACAATTGATCGCTTCAGTGCTCCCTTTGCCTCTTGACGCATGGTCCTCGTTAACTTCACGATAGCAGCAATGTTTTTTTCATCCACAAATTGCACTTACAATCCGCTTTGAACAGCGGGCCTCCCGTCTGCGTTCGATTTACACACCATCGACACTTGGACCTGCGAAACAAAAAAAAGCAAACTCGGGTTGTAAAAAGCCTTCATCAATACAAAGGAAATAAAATCTAACCAGACGTGCCGGTTTTCTATCCACATGAGCAATCATAATTTATCGCAACTGAGTAAAGTAGGAAGCGCTAGCTGACGCTGTGCACGAAACAGACATCATTTATCAAAGATGACACAGACAAGCGTCTGTGCCTGTGTAAAACTAGGTGCGGTGGTTGGTTTTTAGCCTACTTTACGGTTCCCAGCGTCTACTTTGCACAACTGCTCAATGCCTTCAGGTGTGCCTGCAATTAGAACGTCATCTTCTCTTTTGTGTCCACCCAGAGGAATATCACAATTGATGTGTTTACAAAACCGAAGTGATGCGATATGCATGGAACTGTTCCTTCTGAACAAAACGCTACACACATACTGCAGCCTGGTAGGTGTCGGCAGCTGGATCCCATCAAAGACCATACACCACTAAACAGTTTACACTGATAGAATGCAGACTATAACCACTCGTCTTACTGCTCTTTGGTTCGACAAACTCTGGCGATAGTAAGATGGATGTGTAGTGTGTGAAGAACATTGCACAAGCTAAAACAACCTATGACCCAAGAGACCACCCGCTCTCGAATTGAAGTTTGAGCGGGACTGGAAATCTCAGGGGTTGTTGTGAGAAGAATAGTACACGTCGAGGACTCGCCCAGGAAGTAAGACAAGGAACAACTTTTACAAACAGGGCATGCAAGTTCTGCTTATTAATCCCTTCACTTTATGAATGACAAGCACTTATAGGCTTAAGGCAAAGAGAGCACGGAAACAAGTAATTCACAAAAGAACGTGAGGCTGGATTAATAAACACTGCTTAATTTCAAGTGTCAAAAGCTAAGAAGTTATCAATAACTTGAACTCACTTATGAATTATTTGCAAGGTTGGAGGCAGGAGTCATGAAGCTGCGCTGAAATCGCTTGTCTGACCAAATAACCAAAACAAAATGGCTACTTCTTTATTTCACGCCTTCCGAAAGGTATAATTTTACGCAAACTAAGCAAAATTCTCGAAGATCAATGAAAAGGAATGCACAAAGGCGACCAGCAAAATCATTGCAGCACTTACAGCTTAAGGAAAGAAATCAAACTACCTAACTTTGCAAGCGAAAAATCCAACGCTTTATTAAGAGTCTGTGAATAGCTGAATGTCTACCGTTTGCAAGTTAACAGGAGGCAAATGGACTCGTCTCGTCAAGCTATCGTCTTTAAACTCCCTTTTAAACGCATTAGCTTCCACGAGAAAGATGCGGAATTGAATAGAGTCGACAAAAAGTAGTGCCTAAAGGAAGACGTGGCCAACTGAATAACGGGAGCTCTTTGTCACTCGCTCATGGAAAATCGAAATTAATCCTCAGTTACAAACGAAAGAGGAATGAACAATTATGGAAATTCAGCCACCCTTCTCAAAACCACTTAAAAAAGGTAATTAATTAGAATCTTGCGAAGCGCTAAACGTGGACAAGTAGAAAACGTATGAAATATGAAGTTAAAAGTGCAAACGAATCGTCTATAATTCCGACAATAAAAAGGGGATTCTTACACAAAAAGAAGGGAGTTACCTCATGCTTCCCACCAAACATAGAACCAAGATAGAGCATGGGAAGCAATAATGCAGTGGTCAATTGTTAAAACACTACGCACCAAGTACTCGATGTCGATTCTCATGCTTACAGTGGTAGACAAAGTTCTATGCAATGGCCTCTGATTAAATCTGGCAGCCTTGTGAGCAGACATTTACCTGTACTTAGATACCTTGATGATTGATGATGATGCCCGGCTTTTCAGCACTGCCGCATCTCATCTTCGGCAGAATCTGCGCCCTTGAAGCAACAGCGCTTGACACCTGCCTCCCTTATTACCTTCGTTCGGTGCAAAAATCAGCGACTTGAGCAATTATTAACACGAATTTGGTGTTTTGTGCCTCCAATCAGTAGCTTTCCATTTTCCCGACCAAGGCGCCTCCTTCTAGCATCTTTCTGTGAACACAGTAGACAAGTCCGTCTCGGCCAGCATCGCATATGCCGGAAAGCTCAGTCCTCAATGCCATTCTGGTTTCATATAGGACAGCATAGCAGTACTCATTTAATTTTCTGTTTCGTTGGTTCATTTTGAGTAAACATCTGAGTAAAGCAAATATTGTATGGTCAATCCCAAATCCAGTGAGTAAACAAACTCATAATTCAATTATCGGGTGTTTTTTTACCAATCTTCACTCCCGGCCATCATCCGCCTTTTTATTAAATCAGTTTGTCTATGCCTTTACACTTTCAGTCTTCAATCATTCATCTGCTTAACTTGTCCCGCGTTACATTTAGGAATTTTTAATTCGATGCTTCACGCGCTTATTTGATGCTCTCAGCTCTTTGCAAGTATCCTTTACTTGACTTAAAATCTTTCATCTCTCCAGCATGTCATTTTTAGGCAAATTGCCAAAGTGCATCGTACTTGTACTCTCCATTTAAACAACATTTGCACAAGATGAAATCGCTGGCTATTTGACAATATTCGCTTGTTAGCACGTTCATCGAGTAGCACACCCAATGTCTTGACTTTTCTTTATTGTTTTTCAGGTTCTTGAGTGCTGCTTTGTGGTGCGATGAGAGTTTCATTAAAAGGCAAAATCCAGTAATCAGCACAGCGAGAGGGCAAAAAGTAAGCTTTTACAGGCCATTAAAAGTAGTTAGACCTAATGTCTTTTAAAGGATTGAAGATTAGTACCCTATCTTGTCAATCTAACTTAAAGCGCAGGTCACAATCTGGGTTTTATGTGGATTGTGTCCTCATTTCTGTCAAAGTTCCACCAAAATAATCGGTTACCAGATCCAGGGATTGGGAAGAACAACTCAACTTGTCCAACGCGCGCGTGTCTGCCTGCTGTTGATTAGCAAAATGCTAGGCGGAAACGCATGTCGGGTGTAGGTTTGATTCCGAGTGCGTTTCCAATGTCATTCGGCCGTTTAGTATTGGGCTTGGAGTGATTGCTATTGCACCTAAGTTGCAGCTAAGGAAATACCCAGATAAGCAGGAGCAAGTAATGCATCAGGGTCAATTCCCAATGCATTCTTATAGGCATCCACGTAGGTGAAAACTCTTAAGTCTTTAAACAGAAAAGATCTTCTGAATTCCAAAAACAATCTACCCATTATATGATCGACATCAACAAATCTATTAATTAATCATTTAGTCACTCACAAAAACGGATAAAATGAATTGTCAGGTATTGTGCTTTCTAATGGTAAAAGAGTTGCCGTGGTTCATCTCGTGGTTGTCAAGCGAAGCTAGACCATTGCTGGCTCGACCATTTTTAGATCAATGGAGTCTGGAATAAAACAAAGAGCGGGCTTAACAGACAAACTCAACGCTTTATAATTCCCTGCAGGTGGAGCAGTAAATGGCTAACACTGACTCACAAGAAGATTAAGGCCAACGTTCAAGTCATGGAAGCGAATAGGCCTGCAGTGTCTAAAGCAGGGGAGACAGACACGTAATTTGTGGTAGTTGCGGGAGTTATTACAGATCACTTGGTCTTAATGTATTCTCATCCCCACTCGTGCGGAATGACAAATTTCCTCCACATCGATAATCGACTTTGCATAATGAGGCAATTCGCACTGCCTTGCTAGACGCACCTGCTTAACTCTGTAGTCTATTTCATGGCAGAGGGCAATGCAAATGTACATACAGAATTGTTTTGGTCGTCGATTTCTCTCGCTCAAATCTAGTCACTTTTAATCGGTAGATCATTGGTCTATAAAATGAGTAGGAAGGACTCACCTCCTTTCGAACGCGGTGTAGTCAAATTCAGTAGTTTACTGAGGTTGCTGGTGTATTTGTGCTTCAACAAAAGTCCCTTTTGCGTGATTGCCCTGACATAGGCAGAGATAGTTCGTCCCAACAACAAACTTGTAGTTGTAGCTTTGGCTTGAAGAGGACATAATTTTCGCCCTGCCACCTATTGTCGAGATACCAATCGATGATATAGCCAACAATATCGCCGAGGGATTGAGGCGGTGGATCCCACTTCATGTGCACTGTGTAAGGGTTGATTGCTTCAAGATGCACGTTCTCAGGAACACCAGGGTCTGCACAAATGGGATAGTATCGGTTTGTCATTAGAGCCGGGAACATCCTAAAGCTTCTTCTGTTTTCGTGTACCTACTTGTCGGCATTTAAATAGAGGCAGATGAAAATTAGCCTAGCATCAGGGCGATTGAAAGAACTTCACTTGCTAAATGTGCACAACGTGATTATAAGATAGTGAGTAGAAGATAGACCTGCACACTTTTGCTTAGCTAGCGACGAATCAAGCATCATTCTAGAATTATTCGGCGATAAGATTCCATGCAATACGACTCCATGTCATTATCGGCTCCTATTCTTTATGTGGCCTTTCGCGTATCACATATCTAGTAATTTAGGATGGTGGTGCAAAACAGGCAAAACATAAAAGGTGCATGAGAAAATTTGCTCCCATGGCCGTTTCGCACGCCTGTGATAGTAGACAGGAGGTATTCAGGCGATTAAGATTAATATAAGTTTGAGGATCAAGGTAGCAAGAAATCGTCTGTGGTCAGGGTTTGACAGGAAAAGGATAAACAATAGTTAACAAAATCAGCACGGTTCTGTTATACAACTTGGCATGAAATGTCCCTCGCGACGCACCAATGAACTTTGTTTCTCTGTTAGTTACCAAATGCAATTAATTATGTCGTGTTAACTTCACCTTACACATTGGTAGAAGCTGTACTTCGGTTGTAGTTGACCAAGTCAGACGGAAATGTGTGCGACGCCTTTTATAAAACTGGTTAATTTGACACGTGTGACATGTAAAAGGGTGCAAAGCTAGACAAAGTCTTATTCGTCACAAAATTAGCGCATATATAAAGGCACTATAAAGGCAAAGAGGTCAAGTGCAAAAAAGGATAAGCAGCAGGCATATTAACAAGGAAAGAAGCCAGCCGTACCAAGTTTATTAGACTGTGATGTCATACTACGCAAGGCGTTGGGATGCAATGCATCGAGATATAAGCGGGTAAAAGTAGATAATTCATCTATTGCCAATTTCAGCAGTTTCTACAATGAGAAACTTCACTATCCTTGTCAGGTTTACTAATCTGGAAAATACTCTCACCTAGCAAATAGCTTTTTCACTGGTGCTGATCAGTGTAAGGATAAGAAGACAACTTACTGATTGCCAATGCAACGTCTTCATACGTAATGGAAGTTGCCAACAACATGAGGCAAAGTTAAAAGGACACTTCTTATTTTGAGAAATAAATTGCATTCACAATCCGCCTAAGTGTACTTTTAAATGTGTTGTTAATTGATGTTAGCCCATGGGCTGTAAGTTCTTGAACTACTAACCAAATTGTGCATTCACGCGCAAACTATGGAACCACATGTTCTTGAATTGCTTGAGCGGTTGTGTTAAGGACGCTGATAAGTGCGCCTACTGTTACAATGCGCCTTTCACATTCAATTGGTTGAGGCTTTCGTTTTATGAGGAGATGTGACATTGTGACTAGTCAATGTGCACAGTCTTACGCAAAATTTCACGCAGACACCATGACAAAGGCAGTAGAGAGGACTATGGTGGCTAAATCAGCAAATGCATATTCACCAGTTGTAATGAATGCAGGATTCGACACCAAACCTTCAACGCGGTCATTCTGGGTTGATGAGAGACCCTCTCAGCAGAAAACTCTTCTGCATCCATTCGATACGAGCCACTCTCTTCAAGGTATTGCTGGCTCCTGCACATTAGCTAATTCCTAAGAGTGCACAACATGGCAGCTAAGACCATCATATTACCTGTGTACGTTCTACCGTCTGCGACAGAGTTAATAGCGGGAAGTGATAAGAATGAGCCTGCAAAATTATAACGATGCTGACAACCAGCCACTGATGCCTTTAATAAACCATTTGAGTGGACAGTCCTCCTTAAAAAGTAGTGCGGCAGACTTTTCAAGTCACTGTAATCTAAAAAAATCATTTATTGCTATTTTCACCGGTGTTATTGCACACGCTGCATCGAAAATTTCAATCTGTTTTGCCATCAGTCATGAGGAAACCTTTTAAAGGATTAGTTGAGTAATCTAGAGTCTGCCCTTTTAGGTGAACTTACATTTACTCCGACTGCAGCTGTAAGGTGGAATAGAGAAACAATTTTACACATATTACCCAGACATTCGGAATGCACAAGCGGAACTTGCAATTACTGTGACGCAGGTGGTATTGCTTCACCTAAATCAAGTCGATGTGCTCCTCATTGCACACAGTACATTTGTACCAACTTTCAGCCTTTTCTTTCACATTCCACAACAAACTTATACGAGAAAATTAAACTAATCATAAAAAAGTTTCCTTTGGCGTAGGTAATGTTCTACTAACTGGCATATGTTTCATAATGTCTCATTCCCGCCGCATAAAATATGTATGACATGCATTTAATTTGTGCGATTTTAAATAATAGGGGCAAACTGAAAAAATCCATGAGGCATCTTAATTGCGTTTCCTGATCAGCTGTAAAGATGTTCTTAATGGCCTCTCCACGGCGGACGTATGTCAGTCAGGAATGGTTGTTCATAAGCATCTCGGAAAGTAAGCACTCGGAAATATGGGCAAAACAATGGCATGATTAGTGAATAGACATATGATGAACAACAAACCACTCACTTACCTTGGTCTCCCTAGGGAGCTCAATCTCGTCCTCTGAGTCGATAATAAGTGCTTCGCGTAGCTTTCTCGCGTCTTGCGGCTTCTCGTTGGAACTCCCAATTAAGAGATCTAAGGCTACGTCCTTCTGCTCCAGCACTTCCTTTATGCATTTGTGATTCGAATAAAACTTCACACAAAACCACAAAAACCCCTAACTCAACGCATTTATAAATTTCAACCTTCTCACTCCCTTGCCACAACGTGTCCTGACCTTGGCTCATTTATTATGAAATTTAGTGACCGCGCATCATTCGCAACCTTCGAAACGATGATCTTGAGGGCCAATCTCAGGCGTGATGAGTACATGTTTGCTTCAGTCATAATGCTTTAACATTTTCCGCATTTAATAGAAATAAAAATCGCATAGTCAGCTGCACTTCCAAATATCGCACAATGTTCACAAGTTGGAACACTATGGGCCGAAAGATAGAATTAAAGCAAACCATCAACGGAATGAAGTGCGAAATTAGGAGCTCAGAATTATCCACTAAAAATGATACCACATTAACTCCTGCATCGAATTCAACATTGCTTGATTTCAAATACCTTTGTTGCACTAACAAGGAGTGTGTGCCATCGCTTCATTTGAAAGTCACATGGTTGTCGATGCAAGAATGCATTTTTATTCAACCATAACCATAGCCCAAATCTACTCTAGGATAAAGTCATAGCATTTTCACTCTTCAATCATTTTAACTAATCTTAAAAATGATAGAAATTAAGGGCTGTGCTTATGTAAATCAAAGAAAAAATAAAAGAAAATGGATGTGGCAGCATTTTTATCCGGCCGTGTAATAAGGCCTCTAGGAGAAAATAATAGTAGAACTTCTATTCGCTAATTCAGCTTGCATACCCAAATAGGAAATGCTAAAGGAAAGCTCGGTGTGAGCTGAAGTAAAGATGTCTAATCATTTATTGAGTAGTCGCAAGCGATATACAGAAATGATAGCAGTGGGCACAGCCTCAGTGGTGGTTGATGTTTACCACCATTGCTGCAACCATCCCCACGGTTGTTCACACGGCGACCACCATTGCGGCTTCTTCTCACACGGCCACTCACACGGCGACCACCATTGCGGCTTTTGCACAGACCACAACGCCCACTTCTGTCCACATTGCGAACCCTTCTCAAACTCTCCCCACGGTGCCCACTTCCACGGATACGAGCATGGCCAACCTCCCCACACCATTTCTTTGTCTCTGCTTTCCTTGATACTGACTTGCGAGCTGAGGTGTGCCCGCTTATATACCAGTCGCCTTGTCCCTAATTATCTCGTGTGACCCTCGTGCTCGCTGTACTTTTAGCTCTACACTCGTGCTTGCCGATCGCCATCGATGCCCTCGTGATGCCAACGCTCTCAGTACAGCGAGCACGAGGGTCACACGAGATAATTAGGGACAAGGCGACTGGTATATAAGCGGGCACACCTCAGCTCGCAAGTCAGTATCAAGGAAAGCAGAGACAAAGAAATGGTGTGGGGAGGTTGGCCATGCTCGTATCCGTGGAAGTGGGCACCGTGGGGAGAGTTTGAGAAGGGTTCGCAATGTGGACAGAAGTGGGCGTTGTGGTCTGTGCAAAAGCCGCAATGGTGGTCGCCGTGTGAGTGGCCGTGTGAGAAGAAGCCGCAATGGTGGTCGCCGTGTGAACAACCGTGGGGATGGTCGCAGCAATGGTGGTAAACATCAACCACCACTGAGGCTGTGCCCACTGCTATCATTTCTGTATATCGCTTGCGACTACTCAATAAATGATTAGACATCTTTACTTCAGCTCACACCGAGCTTTCCTTTAGCATTTCCTATTTGGGTATGCAAGCTGAATTAGCGAATAGAAGTTCTACTATTATTTTCTCCTAGAGGCCTTATTACACGGCCGGATAAAAATGCTGCCACATCCATTTTCTTTTATTTTTTCTTTGATTTACATAAGCACAGCCCTTAATTTCTATCATTTTTAAGATTAGTTAAAATGATTGAAGAGTGAAAATGCTATGACTTTATCCTAGAGTAGATTTGGGCTATGGTTATGGTTGAATAAAAATGCATTCTTGCATCGACAACCATGTGACTTTCAAATGAAGCGATGGCACACACTCCTTGTTAGTGCAACAAAGGTATTTGAAATCAAGCAATGTTGAATTCGATGCAGGAGTTAATGTGGTATCATTTTTAGTGGATAATTCTGAGCTCCTAATTTCGCACTTCATTCCGTTGATGGTTTGCTTTAATTCCATCTTTCGGTCCATAGTGATTTTATATGTGAACATTGTACGATATTTGAAAGTGCAGTATGGCTGACTATGCGATTTTCCATTTCCGTCAAATTTTATTGACAAGGGGTTGGCTTCTGCCTGTTGGACAGTGACCTGCTGAAGGGACTAAGGAATGTCTGTCATCACAAGTTCAACAGCAATATTACTTTGGCTGTGTATTTATTGGAGCATTCGCCTGTCGGTTTTAAGTGAGACTTAACCATACCGTATAACAAAATAATCAATTTTGTGCAAATCAGTGCCTTACTATGCATTAGAAATCATTATAATTACCTTCATTGTTGATCCTAGTGCAAGATAACAATTGGCTAGAAATTCATCATTGCTAGCTCTACCTCAATCTTAATGAGCGATTTGTCACTTTCGTTACTCAATCATACCTCGTGTTGATTAAACTGTTTTAATTACCGGAAGAGCTTTAATAGCAAAAGGCAACACCAAGTGCAAAACTTCGAGGTCAAGCAGTCTAGGATCAATAGCGCATTTAATTTGGAGCGCATTAGCATCGGTGGCTCTTCTTCATCTCCTCCGCCTCCTTTGCATGCCCTACACTGCACCAAGTTCGACCAAGTTATGAGGCATTAAGGCAAGTAATGTCTGCCCCAACAAAACCACGTACAAGCTATGCTATCAATAGCTTACATCAGATGGCACCGAGAGGCACCACGAGACATGTGCCTTTAGCCGATTACACGCGTCAGATTTGAAGAGGTCTATCACTAAGCATGCCACCAGACATGCTCTTCTCTGCGTTGTATAGTCCATTATTATTTATCATGATTTGCAGCGGCATTCCTGCCATTCTGCCGTTCACCAGCATTTCCTTTCTGCTTTATTTTTCCTTTCACTTATAATCTTTCCATCCTTTCCTCTACTGTAACCCTCTTTATCTGGGAAATTAAAGCAGATAGATAACGAGGAAACGGAGGCTGATTCCCCTCCTCTCTCTGATTATCCTTTCCTTTTTCTTTTTTAATTTGTGCACTCTGTAACAACATTATATAACATGCTCCTTGATATAAATCGCGTGGAAAATTATTGTCCCTAGGCGCTACGAATGCTCTGATCTAAAACACCTAAATTTGCTTCATAAAGGGAAATAAATTAAACTTTGCCTAGCCACCTTTTCGGCTGAATAGACAACTGGACCAGTTTAGGAATGGATTTAAAAGAAAAGGACTAGGGCACGATGCACCACAGCACTGTCAAGTCATCCTACTGCGTCATTTTTCCAATCCTTGTCTCTTCCAGCTAATTTTTTACGTAACTTTGCACCCATTGGAGTCTAGCTATAAGCACGATTGCCAATAGTAGTGTAGAGTTACCAATTCGTTTTGACATCGAATCAGGGATAGGCGTATAGCACGCACCTTTGTTTTCTCAAGAGCAGTCTCTGGGACCAAATCATCGACTCTTCAATAGATTTTTACTCTACACTGCGTTTACTGTGCCACATATACTATTCATGTCTCGTACATCCGCATCTGAAGGTCTATTACGGTAATTATAACTAGCTCACTATGCATGCCCCACTGCCTATGCCAGGTAATGACAGATGGGGATTAAATAGGAAAGATAGGATTAAACAGAGCTATCTCATCAATTCTGCATGCCACATCCTCAGACACGCCTTTTACGTCAGCCTTGATACTAATTTGGTCCACCCGATCGACTCTATACAACCCTATGCAATACAATGAGAGGCCCTCTCTTTCTTTTACGTAGGCATTAAGTAGCGAGTCACACACTTAAGAAGAAGGCCTGATGACGGAATCAAAATGGGTAGAAAGGAGCTCTCTTGTCAACGCCTCCTTTCTCATGCCCTACTCTAACACACCTTTGCTGAGTGGCTCCTGTGTCTCCTACTACGCTGCAATATGCTCTCACGCACTGCGCCTTGCATTACGTCCCACCGTGTATGCCCACCACATTAGACCAAAGACAAAAGGGGGAGCGCACACTCTGCATCTATTTCCTTGCCTTCGTTTATTTTCGTTTGGATCTATTATCAGTCAGTACCCTTCCTCCTCCTTCAATCCCATCGACTCTTAGTGCCATATTTGTAATTCTATTTCCTATCTATACTACTCTTACTCCAAATTATGACACGGTGCAATGATGAAAAGACGATCGCCTAAGTCAGGCCAGTACGGACTGGACTTGGTTTGTCTCACTCACGCTTTGCTAAAACCAGCTCCCCTTTTAGCATAGCTCAACCTGGATTATTGTTAATTCTCGGTTTCTATTTGCCTCTTTTTTGGTGTGAAGATGGCGCGACTTATAAAACTGGCATATGCTTTTACATTATTGAAAAGCAGATGTCTCTTGTGTTGCCATTCTTTCACGCTGGCTGTGAGGGTGCGGAACAAGGGTGTCCGTCAATCAAATCGTTGTACTGCAAGCAATAGGCGGCAAACCAGATGGCGGACTCACTCTTCAACTATTGTGGAAGTACCAACCAAAGAGCTTCGGTGCATTCCAATCATCCCCTTCGCCACTTCGATTTAACTAACGACATTGAAATGAAAACGATACACAGACCACTTAAGTTACCTTGTCAATGTGAAGGTCTGCATCCAAGTCAAGCAGACACTGTTGATCTCTCAGCATGCCGTTTTGCATGCCAGCCCTGAAATACCTCTGATCTACTGAATATGATGAGGTCTGCCAACTCCAGCATGTATTCCTATGCTCCCAAATATTGGTGGCTCAAAACACCAGTATTCACTGCTTCAAATTACTTACACCCTGACCACTACAATTCAATTCCCAAATTTGACCATAATCGTTGCGCAAACTTCCGCCTTCGACTCTTCTGTCATTTGGGTGTGTTGACCCACTCACCAGCATCGTGTGACATCGCACCAACCAGAAGACAATGAAAGCAAGCGTGGCACAGAATGCGTGGTGCAGGGTAGAAAATTTACTTAGAAATCGGTGTATTACCCCTGAAGTTTACAACTGCTTTGATGCCTATCCCTGATACTTTGCTTGTGGAAATTGTTATCTTGCATTGCAATTTGCAGTAGTGATCCATTCGTTTCTTCTGTAGGGGCAAATTTACATTAATATTCAGATAAAAGAGACAAAGGGATGATTGAGATAGAGAAAAGACGTATAAAGTAGTGAGTGTAAAAGTGGGAAGGCTCAGCGATGAGAAAAAAGGTTTGGAAACGGACAATGTATGGAGATTATGCACTATTCTGCGACGTGTCGACATTTAAGGCAAAGTGACACTGTAAAATTAAGAAATCAGCCTCTAAACCCAATGGATAGGTTGTGGCGATGCATGCATTTCTTTGGTGGGAGCGAAGTAACATGAATACGTAGGTGAAAGAGACAAAGAAATGACTGAGGAAGAGGTAGAGTGAATAAAGCCACAGGAATTGAAAAGAGATGGTACGATTGGATGACTTTTCGCAGTGCTGCGATGCAGCATGCCTTATTTCTTTTCGTCTTGCTCTTATCTGTTCCCAAAATGATTCGCTTGCCCCCGTCTAGCTGTTAGACTAAGTAAAATATGAGGGGAATTGACTTGATAAAATGACTTCGACTTTCATGAATTTCACACTCAAGCTTTTACATACTTATAAAAGTCGCTCATTTACCCATACTAGAACCAGCCAATTCGCCTTGAAGCCCTTTTTATTCTTTGCCTAGAACTCAGAGCATAAAATCCATGTTCGTCACCTTACATAAATTCGCTGATCAATAAGCTTGCCTTGTTTTTAAAAGACGTCGATTTTGTGAATAAGAAATGATTCCGTTTTATCATCCGAATACACCACCGTCTCTATTTGTCGCTAAGGAATTGCGTTGCAAAAACTCGACTAAGTGTTGTCTGCGTTTAGCACGAGTTATGTGAGCGAATGATTGAATGAATGCAGGCGTGACGCGCGCCGAAGGACATTAGTTGATCTTGAAGAAATCAAGAGGTTGGCTGCAATGCACAAGCGGTAAACTCGCGCTAACTTATGTTTAATTGCGTGCTTTAACTGCGCGTAAATGTAGCACTTGGATTCACAAGCCTAATTTATCTTTGTTTTAGAGATGGCAGAGGTAGAAGGATGGAATGGCGATTAATTTTATCGCATTACAACTATGGGAGACAGTACTGTGAAATGGCTGCTACAGCGTGGAAAGAGAAAAAAATAAGTGGCTAAGGGAGTGGAATTCACAAAAGAAGGCTAAGGAAATGCAGCCTTTAAGACAACTGATACAAACCGGATACTCGCTTTCGCAAAGTTCTGCTGCTGCTTCCGCGGCTGATGATGATTTCGACTATTTGTGGTCGTTATTCTAAGGTGCAGAACTCTTTGGAGGACTAATGTAGGTGTTCATTATGTGACAGGTTTTACCGATTGATTCGTCAAGACATCAAATTCCTTTTACGTTTTATGCTTTAAGTGAATAGCGCTGGATCGGCCATAAATTTTAACCCAGTATGTGTTTGTGGCTGCCTCCACCGTCCCTACCTTACTTCTTCCTCCTCGCTCTTATTCAGTGTTAATCACGCACTGAAGGAGTTTCTATTTGATTGTACGATTCGGTATTGTGCTGCTCCTGCAGTTGCATGGTTATGCTATGAGGAATTTCTGAACCAGGTTTATCAGAGAGAACTCTCGGGAAGAAATGCATATGATGTAATCCTCCCTTCGGCTTACTATAGCAGCAAAATGCTAACTTCTGTTCTTGTGAAATTAATCAGTGTAATGTTGTTCGCGACGCAGCATTGTGACACTTGACATTATAGCATTGCATAGAGATGGGGTAATGCAGACCAGTTCAATAATTTTATAGAATGTAGTGCCATGGCATTGAGCAGAGGCGAATGGTCAATGACGAAAATGAGTAATCTTAAGACAAGAGGAACATTAGGTGTTTCTAGAGTTATGGCAGTGGACTAATTTATAAACTGCTGAGAGAGGATGCGACCTATTTGTCATGAAAACAGCCTCGCCTCCATTACTCTTAAGCGCTTTGTTCTCATCCTTATTCGCGGCTACTGTTTCGACTTTGCAAAGCCTTGGTACATCGGAACGATCTGTCTTTAGACTTGGCGCAGCCTTGCCGACCAACATAGTGACAGTAAGAGTGAAATGTAAGGTAAATGTGAAAAGAAATAACAGGTAGTTTAGGGTCGGTAAAGATCTCATGCTTTGCGAATGCACAGCTGATGCTGATCGTGTACGAAATGCTTTGCATGGCCCCTACATGATCCTATACTGGTGTCTCCATAGGTTTTGCTATCGTCCCAAGTTAATGTTTACTTTTGGACGTGGTTGAACAAGCAGACTCAGATTATTCTGCTATCGCTTAGCTAATCATGCATTTGAACCATAACGCAATGTCATGTAAATCACGAGGATCCGCTTGCAAAATACCTTGATACCTATTAATTTCTATTCCAAATTGACATTGAATGTTAACTCGCATCGTAAAATTGAATGAAGTATCAAGAGTAGTTTTCGATGTTGCGCCTTCTAAGTACAGCGTGTACAAGTCACAGCCACGCACTAGCTCGACCCTCTTGACCTCGGTAGTGGCGTACGCCAACAAAATCCCTAATGTTACCTGATAAGTCAATCATGCTTAAGTCTTCAAAGGGAGTGTAATAGCTTAAGCTCAATGAAGTTCGGCTTTGCACTTTCCTATTCACACTTCTTATAGTGCAACGAGTGAGAGCATCTATGTAAATGCATACTTGGGACTACAGTATTTTGCTAAATATCGTAAAACTTGGAAAAATGGTGCTGATTTGCTTCAAGGCACGTGACTTCCCAAGGATTTTGGTGGAATTTCAGAGGTGCGGTTTCTACCACCACTTGACAGGTTTGCGTGCTCGAATCGCGAACACTAGCTTTTATTCACTGGCATCAAGCAACCATGTTTTGGCGTTGGAGAAGCAGGGCTAATACAATCTTTTACTCTGCGGTCGATTTTAACGTCATGCGACACTTTTATATTCCATTCATAATCGGCTAAGAAGGAAGGTGTAATGTATGAGAGAAAACAACGAGGAGATGCACTTATCTTACTGTGATAAAGTGCAATCTAGGATGCTTTAGGTGACGACGTTAACTTTGTTGTAGGATGTCGCTGTACTCCTTACAACTAGCATTTATCATTTCGTGAATGTTTTGTTCATACAGAGTCGATAAGTCTGGAGCGCAAACTCCACCTTCTAGACATTATCATTCACTTACAAATTTTTGAAAAGGATCTAAAATTGCCTCCTGCTCATCAGACTTTGACGTGTTCAGACGAAATGTTCAATAAGTTACCCTATACTGTTTGTGGTGCAAAGTCACTATGGAGCACTGGAAAATTTCATTAAATTTTAAATAGGGCAAAGAAGCTACCGTACAGCAGGATAATAAATCGTCCTATTCTATAAAACGTTCAGAGTGAAGCTAACAAAATCCAATTAGTAAGAAACCGGTTTCATCACCCGAGTTGTCATATAGGCATGTGTACCAAGATCCCATTGCTGGCGCACATTATGACTGCTGTTGATGTTGCTTTGATGCCACATTAATGCAGGGTCTAGTAACTGCCTTCTTAAATTGCGGATTCGTCTTTTTCCAAAGAATCCTTGCAAGTGGCTCATTTACAGCAACACATTCTACTCTGTGGTTAATTTTGAAAAGGAATTCAAGAAAACAACGGGACAGCCAGCCCTACACACCAAGAGTGCACCCTGAGAAATAGTTTGGTGGTGACAATATTAGTTTACAACAAAAGTCGTGGAAATGAAACTGATTCCACGTATCCTAGCCGTGCAATGGAACTGCGTTTCCAAGTCAGCATAGAGCAATTCGAAATGACCTAGTAGTGGGGTGATCAATTAAATGTTTTAGTACTTTACATACTTTGTGGTTAAGATTACCAATCAGTTGGTGGGACCACACACCTCAACCATCATTTTGGCAAGGTGAAGTAGGAGTATACACTCAAACGACAGTAAGAATTGATCGACAGATAAAGAGGTGTCTAATGGTCACTCCTGCAGGGCTGTGTGGCTTTCAATTGATCGCGTTCTATCCCTACCATTTCTACTTAACTCAGAAACCTCGCTCTCCATCTACTGATTAGCAACACGTCTCCTGAAGAACCATCTTTGCTGTTGGATAAATAATCCGACTATCGCTAAGGGAATAGTTTGGAATGTTGGTTAAAGCAATGTACAATGCAAAATGTCCTCCTCCCTTACCCAGATAAAGAGAATGGTGACCATGTTGCGCAGAATATATTGGCCGCCAAAGCAGCCCTTTTTAGCGTTATCGTTGAAAACGAAAAAAGGGATTAGAGCCTTAGTAACATAGGGTAGTACAGGCATCAGTGCTTAAGAGCATTACAGCAGTGAGATTAAATACCTAAACACCAAAGAATTTGCGTTCAGAGACTAATTCGGTGGATGATCAAAGGCACAAATCCAATCCCTGAGAACGCCTCATTTATTTTAAAAAGGAAGGATAAATCTTGCTTGTAGGGACCACAATTGTCGCGCCTTCTCTGCGCCTAGCTTGTACCGGCATTATAGTCCATGATCAGCCACCAAGTTCTTCCGAAGTTAAGGATAATGTTGGAATTGACCTCTCGTCTTTCCCGCTAGCATAAAACCATGTTGAAGAGGAAGTGAAGAACAATCCCTACTCTGATATTGCGATTTCGCGCAATTCGGCAATTCGTAAAACTTCCCATCCCGACATACTTTGCGTGGCCAGATATCAGCTTATTCTACTGTAAGCGCTGTGCCCGGGCTGCTTGCAATACCTGGACTCACACTATTTTGTCTGTGACATCTAGGCGTAAGTGCTGATTAGCATGGGTGAAGTCTTTCCACGATGCCCAATAGAATAGTTCAACAGCACGATTCATTCCTTGGTTTGTTTAAACAGGTTGTTGGCAGAAAATGTAGGATCGAGAAGTGTAAGATTGGTTCTGGGTGAATTACTATGATGTATTCAAAGGTCTGTTTGTTTGATGTCACTATTGCCAGTCGTTATGTAGCCCAAATATACACAAAAATGGTAGTTGTTCGACGGACTGATTTTCTTTGGATGGAGAAGGTTTTTTTACCCGCATTATGCCCCATACTAATAGCATTAACAGTTTACCAATGGCTGAAGCTATATCGCTCTGATTTTAACCCTGCGTTCACCCAAATGCAGGTTTGATCTGGTAAATGGGGACAAAGATTGCCTGTTTTCCATGATAAGCTAGCGATAAGGGCTGTATGTCAGGTGATTTTGCTTCCAAAGGCATGCATAACCACAAAAACGTGAGGTTATAAGTTTTTGTTCGACCGCTTGAAATTAGGATTGACACATATTTAAAAAAGTCGTTAATGGTGATGATGACGAAAATTCGGTAAAACGTTGCCTTCAAATAACTGTTTATGATGGTGCAGTATCTACTAATCTCATAGGAGGACTTATCATCAGAGTCAAGGAGGCCTCTGGGCACGATAATCGCTCTGAACTTTTGGTGCTAAAAGCAGATGGATAAGGGGACACGGAGCTTAATTTGGCGTTCCTACCACCCGCACTCCTATTCCAAAGCAAATGCACAAAGATTTTAGAAAACTAAAAAACAATGCTTTTTAGATGAGAGACGAATCCCCTGATTTAAAAGCCTAATTTGTTGGCGAATTAGAGCATTATTTGAAAGTTAAGCTTTACGGTCAGTGCATGCGTAAGGTAGAGCCCAATTTTGCATTCACTTTGGATGTACGAGATGTCGTCCATATCGCTAGGCTCAAGACGTTAGACTTAACAAAAAACGGGCCTTCCGAGCACTACGTTTGGTAGTATTTACATTAGAAATTAAGTTGTAAGTGACTTTGCGCCTTGTCGTATCCGTTACCTTAAAGTTTATTGTGGGATGCGAACAACGCTTCTCGCTTCTCATGCTTAACAAATTCACTGCTGGCGAAGGCTACCTTCTACTAGCAGAGTTGAGGACAACACTACCTAAGATGGAATGAGTAGCAATGGTGAGAATTAGAAACAGGATTATTTTTTCACAATTTCTGATAACGTGGAGAGAGAGCGAACCATGTGGTGATGTCGGAAGTGTAGCTAACATGAGAAAGATTAGCTTCTCTGTGAGCGCAAAAGAAGATTAAACGATCTTCTCATTAACATTGTGCCAAAATTTACTAGTTGGTACATCGACATTTTAATCTATTCAACTAAGGGAACGTTGATATTTTAATCTCAAACGACTCCCTGTCCCTCATCGTGTCAAACAGTTCCATTGATTTATGCTATTTTGTAACAGGAAATTGACAGCTGCCATCCGACGACAACATAATACATTTCACCACTCCGCTGGCATGGAATTCTGTCTCATTTGAGTGCACCGGCAGTCTCGAATCGTGCGTGGCGGCCATGGACGAGGTGGATATATTGGGAGACCTGGGTAAATGTGGTCACCATGGTAGCGACAGGGATGTCTTCTGCCGATTTTACAACCAGATCAAAGTGAGATCGTTTCACTTAAAAATAAAAATGAGGATGAGGGCTATTAAAATGATTAAAATCACCACACATGTGTAACTGCTGCATAGCTTCTATAGTTATGTGAGATTTCGAGTTGTAGGCAGTCTGATTTAAGATTCCGTATCAGGGTTGGAAACGCACATTTGGCGGAGCCTAAGTAAACCAAAGTATACATTATTGCTAATCCCGGTTCCGTAAAATCTATCCCAAAGCATAGTAGGCTGGAAAAATTGAAGTAGATGGAGAAACTGAAGAGCTGCTTACGTGTTTTACATCGCTCTGTTGGCGAATTGGAATCTATCAAGGTTTGGTCGGTTTGAAACGAGAAGGGAGAGGAAGATTGAAGGGGTGGATTATACACACATGTTCGAACACAGCATAAATTCTGTTTGGACTAAAAAAACTCCATGGAGTGGGTCAGTGACCCCGAGCTTTCCACTTCCAACACCCCTATGCGTACTAATCCAGATCGACGCAGCATAATCCCGGTAGCGCAGTGGTTTTAAGCAGAGAGAATCGCTTATAACCGCCTGATGAGAGGATCACACTTAAATCTTCCACTGCCTAACTTCTCAGGCCGCTGATAAGTTAACATGAGGATGGATTACTCTTGAGCTTCTAAGTGGAATAACTCAGGGGAGAGACTGTAGAAATAGAAACAATAGAGCGGCTCGCGATGCCTGTGGAGTTCTGGTTCGTAAGGATGCGAAATTGTTGAAACCTACTATTCAAATGCCGCCGGTCAAAGATACTTACGCACTTAAAATTTGCTGTGGTACGACCCAACTCGCATTTTCTTACGGTGAGATGGCAAGGATAAATGCAGGCTGGAAGTAGCATATCACTTGATTGGATACACTGCAATGGCAGCTGTGGTCGTAGTATCGACAAAAAAGAGGCAAACATTGAAGGAAGCTACAATTTCTGCAACATTTAACGGGAAAGTTGAAGATACAAATCCTTGATAGGACTGACTAAAAAAGTGTTAAACAAGTCCTGATGCTATGGTTGGTACAATGCCTACAATCACCGTAATTGCTCCGGTGTTGGTAGATTTGCGTTTTTGAAAGAACCAAGGAAGATAGATTAAGTAGTAACCGTACATCGCACTGTTCTAACCAGCCTTATCTGATCGTCAAGTAGCAAGTCGAGTGCAGAAGACAGAGATGTGGGAAGTTGATCTTATATTTTTACTAGTCTTTTAGGGCATACGAATTATTATGCAGACGATAAGTAAACACACCATTAGAATTGCATTGCAAGAGATGAGATGCTCACATTTATCATGTGCTGTGCTGGTGCGTGTAAAATGACCCATTCGCACGTCTTCGGCTCATCCGGCGAGGTAGCCAACTTCAATTGTCTTTAACAGCAGCAGCGACGACAGATGTGGCAGTGTCAGGATTGACGTTACCAAATCGCATATATTTTGAGAAGCACTGCGAGGCTTGCTCAGAAATTTCTCATTTCGGATGCCTAGCAGTGCAAAAATGTGGCGGAGGAGGAGGCATAGAAGAATGTAGATGCGATTGAGGAGGGAGAGAATTAAGATGAACTGAGAAAAACCTTGCAGTTCTTATACGTGACCCAGGAACTACACGAAAGTTGATATTTTTAAGGGGCCTATTAGCGAGCGGAGGGTCGTAGAACGTCGGATCTACTTTGCTGCTTTCGGCTGTGCGGATTATTACCAATGACACGGGAGGAATTGCAAGAGAGGAAGTCAAACACGTTCTTCCCCTTTTAGCTGAAAAATTGAGAAAAACACATTCATAAATAACTACTGGTAGTTTCTAAATATCAGCTGCCGGCCGCTTATGTCACGTCGATGGGTTGAATTGAAACAATTAACAAAAGGTCCGAATGTAAGTTTCTGCAGTAGAGCAATACAAAAGCACCTTAAAGTGCATGCCACTTGCGACAGACGTGGTGGGATTCAAGAGTCCTCCTCTGCAAGAATCGAACTAACAATAGGAAAATTATTTTCAACGTAGCGTTGGAGCTGTGAGAGGCGATTTAGTGAAAACATCTCAAATGCCACTTCACTGAATAAATTAGGCAGCGCAACTCCTATGTGTAAAAGTACTCGTAAGGGGCACAGAAGTGCGTAAGGACTTCACTTACTCATTTTGAGGGCATCGCTTTTGACTAATCCCTAACAATTTAGCCGGTCATTGTCGTCTAACACAGGGAACAGAGAAATTTCCACAGTCCACAGTGGATATTGTCTTTAGGATGGAGTAGGCTGGATGCAATCCTAGCCAACTCTTAACATCAGATCCTAATGACTTTTGTCTGCTTCGAATGAATAAGAGGAGTTAGGGGATGTTGAGAAGTGGCGCTTACACGCAAGTTGGAATATAGATTTGAGTCTGCATTTAACACGAAAAGACGAGTTTTAGACGATTTTGTACAGTAATTGGCATCGAGGCTGGCAGCGTACAGGTAACAGGTAAAAGGTAACACGATGATTGCATGTTCCAAACGCACTCAACCACTCGTCCATCCATCCAACCATTCAGCAATCTACCGTCTCATATCCATATCCATCAGTGACAATTCCATCTGTTTCTCATTCCTTCATTTCGCGTTCATGCATCCATGGAGTCGATGGTGTGTACCTCTTGAGCACTTCGGGATGTTTATTGGCTGCTTTTCAGGCTTTGCTTCAGCGTCTGTTTAACGTTATGCAGATTCATTTCTGCCACAAGCTAAGTGATCTTTCAAAGTAATTCGACAACATCCTACGAGGCCGCAGAAATGTAAGGTCAACTCTGTCAAATTACTCGACCGGCTGTTCTTTGTCCAACCTATAGGCTCAGCAACATGCATGTGTCACTTTTTATTTTTAAATCAGATTCCAATTTATTTAGCCCCTACAGGCCAACTTGCAGTCCAAAGTGCCGACTCGCCCTTAATCAGCGATTGTGATTGCACAATCAAGCTTCACAGCATAAACACTTGATGGGATGGCCAAAGAGGGAGCCAAACTAACTAACGCAACTCATGTCAATTGCTCTCTCCTATGCTATACTCAAAGATGGCTGAAGAAGAACTGACTTGAAATTTCTAATGCGTATGATGGTATTTGCGTGAAGGATGAAGTCGGCTGTTGGTCGCACTAGAAATGTTTTGCTCTTTTGGCCGAGAAAAGAAGCAAACGCACTCTTACGACCCAAATTATTCATGTGCACTAATAATCGGTGTGTGTAAGTCGCCTTTTAGCGGTACAAGGGGATCAAACATCACTTAGCTTTGAGGAAATTGGAACGCGTGCAGCTCCAACATGCCATTTTATATCTTTAAGTTGCTATCACAATTACGAACAGGAATAAATCTCGAATATTCATTTTTATCTAGTACTTTGACGCGCCACTGTCAGGAAAATAATGTGAATTATGTTTCACTTCATTACCGACTGACTAATTTCTAACTACTCAACAATCTGTGACAAAGCAATCCAAGGGAGATTATTACAAAATAGAGAACTTACTGTATTTCTATAAAGAGTCTTCCACAGGTAGGTGTAAACCATTAATTATGCAGCCAAAGGGGAGAGGGAATTAAATGTAGAAAATTTGGAGCGAGAGTGGCGACCAACGCATGATTTTGGGAGTACAATGCAGGGCTAATTGTTCCAACTCGGTAATTTCGGGTGAGAATTAGATCCATGGAGATAGTTTAGTCCGCCTCTTTCTCTCATATCCAACATTATTGTTTTCCTTAATCGGAAGAGGTGTTTTGCTCGGCCGCAACGCGCTCTCTGCCCTTCTATCTCTGTGTAACGTACTTAACCAAAACGAAGTTTAGGGGAGGCTAAAAGTTGGTGGATGTGCTCAAAGAAAAACGCAAACAAACTCTATGTCCATCATCTTTGGAAATGAAGATTCAGTGTTAACCAATAAACAGACTTCCTTTACATATTCATGTCTTAAATGCTAACCCGAGAATGTCTGATAGACATGTTTAAGACTAAAAATATCTATTTTTGACTTGACACAACGAAATCGTGCAAAATGTCACAAGTATTTGCTACACAAAGACGGTGCACTCCACAGCCAGAAAGTGTGTCAGTTCAACACACTTTGCAGTGACCACGCAAGATGGCCATCTAAAGGGAAGTAGATGGTAGCGAAATGCAACGAGGTTACGTTAGTGCTGATGCATTCGCGCTTTTTGAACGTCAGTCGCTGAGATGGAGTTCGTGTTAGCTGTTCATGCCCCGAACTGAGAGAGTGAACAGGCTTACAGCATCGCCCAATCAGCCGTCAGTGTTAGCCCAATTGCATCTCCGATGAACTCTGCTGACATTCAATCAAATGCTAATCTTGAGTCCCCTCGGAGTATATAAACACTTTGCTTTTGGTCGCATTACGGTCTCTACTTTGTCGGTCACGGCGAATTTTCCTACACATGAATCGTCTCAATTAGGCAATAAAGTAGAGTTTGCAAAGCAGTTCCTGCATGTACATTAGGGCTTACTGACTTTTGGTGAGTAAAATTTTGCCTTGTGTGTATGTGGATAAGAACTCGATGACCGCAACTAATCTACGGTCATTGTCATCCACAGTTAAGTTTATAATGTGCAGATTTAGTAATTTAACTTGCTTAAGTACGTATTTTAAAATGTCTTTTAGGAAGCAAAGCACTACATTCGAGAGCGTCCTGAAGACAAAACTAAGGAGAGAGAGGACTAAAACTGTCGCAGGATCAACTTCTCACGACATCCTCCTTTAGGACGACCAGTGTCAACCACGAAGGGACTAGACACTCACGTGACTGCTACTAACCATGCAGCAAACTTCAGCACCGACAGCATTGGTCATGCCTGACGCAGAAAAACTCACCTTAATTAGCCTAATCCGGACAATCTTCGCCAACTTTCGAGGAGCCTGTTCACATGAAATTGAATCAGTAGAAAGCTGGATCTGATTTTACCGGTTTACTCAAAACTACTTTGCGGTCATCTCGGCTTCTGAGGTCAGTAGAGAGGAGAAAAATGAGGTTGCAGTGATACAAAACATAAGACTTGAGAAGTCTAATGTGCTACAATATTGACTTGGACTTCAGAAATCTTCTGCTTATGAAACAATTGCGTTGTGCTCTGTGCTCTACGAGAGAACAACATGCTCGTCCGAATCACTCGAGCAGAGGTGTAATCACTATTTCTTGGCACTCTGGCGCACAACTTTCAAATCCAGAGGGGTGCGACATTTGTGCTGCAATGCCTGCGACGAGTAGCATCGCACGCAGTGGCATGAGCGCATATTGCAAGCCACGAGGATGCTCTGTCTCCGGTCATACGCCTTCGTCGTGATTGCGAGCTCATCCTTTATCTCGGGTGTTATGAAGAAGGGTGCCCTGGTAAGGTCAGCCTTTTTGGGAGGTCTCAACTCTCGAGATCTGTCTTATGAGTGACCGAAATCTGCAATTAAAATGTAATCTGAATCAACGATAAGCACGTTGTTGGGCTTGACATCTAAGTAGACGATGCTCATGACTTGAAGGCGCTCTAGACCACAAATAATCTCAGTTGTAAAATTGCGATACAATTTTACCGAGGTAGCCAACATGTGAGACGAGATCCCGCAAGTCGGATCCACCTTATAGCACTTGGAACTCATTAAAGGCATTGCGTCAACATTGAAGGTACGGGAAGGATGAAGATTTTGTAGACATCACGCATGCCTGATTCGACCATTGTTTAAAAATTGGCACCAAATGGAGGCCAAATATCAAGTCTGAACGACACTAATTTGGCCATAGCTTTGAGATTCCCAAAGCGATATTTAGACTGCGACGAAAATTGTTGCATTTATTGTGTTGGGGCTACTTTGGAGTCCTATTAATTGCACCAGCAATCGACTCGATTCTGCCTTCATATGGCACTCTCTTAGGGAGAGGTGGAAGCAGAATTTCCTTGATTTGTCTAAGGATTTGATGTTGCGTCTTCTCACTTAGTCGCATTCACCCCATGGGTGTGAACCACAAACCGATCGACACAGGCTGAAAGTGTTACTGTGTCCTTGTGTCTGAACAACGAGCCATCTGCCAAACTTGTCTTGAAAGACGGAACCTCCTGTTACAATAGGCTTCACCGAGGCATCTATCTTTATGACACCGAAGATAAGTTGGTCCTCGCAACAAAGGCGGATGTCTGGAGTCTGGGCATTCTCGTGGCATGCATCATGTACGGTCATACCACTGCGCGCGCTTGGCTGCACACACGTCGGTTCATGGCAAGCTGTTCGCCAAACGCGTTCACACTTGTACGCAAATTCTTCATAGCCCGTCTCACACACAGTCACAGCAGACGCCTAAACAATGTTGGTGCGAAGCGCCTCTAGTTCTTCAAAGACGTCAACTCTGCTGGTCGCTGCTGCTTACAGTGAGCACATATTGCTGGTAGGCGGTCTTTGAGGCATCCGTGACGGGCATGGTGTGCGTCGGTTGATGGCAGTATCACCGAACTACAAGGATATGGCACAGGCTAAACTGACAGGCAAGAGGATTGATGAGCTCTTCGCCAACTTTGAAATCATTAATCCTCACCTCCGCTACTCATACCGTGGATAGCATGAAAGGCATGCGAAATTCGACTTGATTTGTCCATTGCTCCTTTTCTTGTGTGTGTCTGAGCTCTCCATCTGGTCGAAATGTATCCTATTCTTTGACTAGACTTTTACACTCCTTGATACACAGGCGTTGTCTAAGGAAAGCCAAAACATTTTTTATAAAAGTCCAATGCTCCTAGTTTCGGATGCAAGATTCTTCGAGAATTTCGCGTAAATGTTAAAGCAGTATGACTGAACAGTAGCATATCTTGCGCTAACAGCGACGTCATTCGTTTATCGTGGTGGCCTATAATGACAGGGCCATTGCCGATGCCAAGCAGCTCATAGCATGATGCGGATGAACTTGGCCACGCTTTAAGTATGGGCTAACGAAATACTATTAATCTAACCGTTGCATTCCTCTGTGAGTATCGTCTTCTGTAACGGCTATTCATTGCTGAAGAAGTTCAACTAAGGCTTTTCTCACCAATCTTTTGAGGATTCGATTGGTCATTTAGCTTAGTATTCAGCAGAAAGGATTCCCTGCATTCGCAGTAAACACAAAAAACCAAATTTTCTAGGTAGAATTTTGTTCCTCTCCTGTTAGAGTTGGATTTGTAAAGGATTTATGTAAGAAACCTTTAAAATGAGGCACAACTTCAATCGTTTGTTTGTGGAATTCAAGCAAGTTAACAACGACTTCTACTGTTGCCAACCTACTGCAGAAGAAAGCCCGTTGGCTCCTTACAAAAAAATTGAGAATGAGGTGCGCTTAAGGAACATAGTTCCAATCTGCCTGCCCGGTCGTGATTTTCGTCTCGATTGCACTCGGCGGTTTCGACGGAAATGATTTCTGCATGTCGCATTTCTCATTCAAACCTAAACTTACATCTCGTTATAGTCAATGCAATCACTTAACTGTCTATGCTCCAAAAGCACGCAAAGTGTGTACAGATGGAAAGAGCCAGAAGGTGCCATCACATCTATGGATGTGAGGGCTACATGCTAGCTCTTGAAGGACAGTAATTGCAAAGGCTCCTTTTTGGTCCTCATGTTGGTCCACGTCATCGCGCAGTCAATGTACAACTCCCATCAAATTATGCGGCATGGAACATGGAAGGAATCTTAGACAAATGTCCTCGAGTAGTGCCTGCCGCATGATCAAGCTCCAACTAAATTGCTTTCTGACTTGGTTCGACGCAACTGACCTTCTAGTAACCATTTTGACAGCTAACTTTCAAAATGAAGTTCCAAAACATGCATTGTACACGAACATTAAACATGGGTAAGAGACTGGCCATCTGATGGCACGTCAAAGCCTATGATTCTTTGAGGCCACAAATCGATCTACGGTGTATGCCTTTAGACTTTAGTTGTAAATAAAGTCGTGATTTAGCGTTGATGAACCTAAGAAGACGAAGATTCAGGTACACCTCTTACAGTGGACGGAATTTCAGTCGCATTGACATGAAATCTCTTGACCGCTTGGTTGAACTCATATGTCGTTGGAATGATATTTATGCACACTTCGGCCTAAATTTAATTTTGAAATTGAGTGTTTTTTCAGCAAGGTATCAAGTGCTTCTCGAATCTCAGCATTGGTAGATAAATGACCCAAGTGGTAGCGGTGCGACTGAAGGTGACATCAGATACATCCTTACAATGAGTAGGTCTGGTTGTCCAGTGCTCACTACGCTGCGCTTTCAATTCTACGTGGTTGACAAAAGGATCGCTGTCTACTCCTTTGGCATTCGTATAAATAGCCTTTAACACTGAGAAGGATAGTGACTTTGCCTTCAATCGCATGCTAAGCAACAATTACTTTTGAACTGAGCCATTATTAAATTCAAGGCAGGAAGTCTGGCAGTAGATGTAATTGCTTACAGTACACATTCCAGCGTCACAACAGATGAGATGCTAGATAGACTGTTAAACGGTCATGCCATTGGTAATCTCAGAAACGAACCACTCAACACCCTTGACGTCTGAATCATTTTGCTAGAAAGAAAATGGCAGAGAGAGTGTGATCTGAGAAGTAACGTGATGGTAGCTGAAAATGTGTCCACTACGTCTGTGAAGACCTATGAGCCGAGATGGCTGGATCGCGGGCATACAGATTCCCACTTTATAATGTCCGGCATTGGTTGCCACTTAACAGCTTGGCTTCAGAGCAAGACTTCAGAATTCTTGCGCAGTAGTTGCTTAGAAGCCCTTAAGAATGACTTACTACTGGTGGCAGAGATTTCTACTTCTGCAAAAAGTTCGCTTTGATGGTCCATGTCTAGGTTTTGATGTATCAAGTATGCAAGCAACTATTTCACAAACCCTTCCTTCTATTTCGCCTAATTTTTGCGGTTAATGGCTTCTTAACTGATAGGTATTTAGAAACATCGGTCGCATACTGAAACATAGAGCTTCTTGCAAAAATATAGAGATTGATTTTAAATCCAAAAAAAATAATTTGCGTGTTTTATTTGCGGTTCTTTATTAAATACTGGTTTCTCTAAGTTGCGTGATGTTCCACGCCTCCCTTCTCACCTTGCTCTAAATGCAAAAATGAAAGTAAAATTAGTGGCGAATGAGTGTATATTAATTTAAGGTATGCGTATGTGGGTGCTATTCCAATTCCCTATCTCGAATTAACTTGAGGAAACAGGATGTGGCGCCAAGGTAAGAATTCAGCTGGGTTACACTTGGATCAACTGCTAGTTGATCTTCCACCATGTCACTCGCCTGTTAAGGAATCGCATCTACAATGAAAATTCCCCAGCTAATTGATCATCAGGTGAATGATTCAAGGAAAGGATCAATATTGCTTTGAGATCTCACTTTACCAAATTCTCGCTAACAAACTTAGGTAGGTCAAGTAATTTAAAATGATTATTGATGCCTGTCTATACCGATAAGTAATTTTTACACCATTGTCCTTTGCTTTGTGATCATAGCTTACATTTTGAAATAATAGGCTAACTTTAAACTTAATACTTGGGTAATGAGGTTAGATTGAGCACATGCCTAAGCCCGATTACTGCATGAAGCGTCCAGATAAAATTTGCGTTTTGCACGTATGACTGAATTGGCATCGCGATGGCAAGTCTCTAAGACAAACAGCCGCTCTTTTGCATCTCTGTTTTGTGTATGGACACAGCCTAAACATCGTTAATGCGGCTGATGGCAGAAAATAGTAGTTGTGCCGTTTCAAAAAGGACATCAAAGTTAAGAATTTTTCGCACGTGCAGAAAGCTTTAATCTGAATGCGTAGTTAAGATGTTTAGCAGCCATCAATGCCTAAAATGGTTAATAGACGGTTATGCGTCTGTCAGTAAAAATCCAAGTCTCGATGCATTCTGTCCAATCCATTAAGTCTTTCCAGAAAAAGCAGCTTTTAGGATTGCTTATAGAACTTAGGATCAGTGCAAAACCTGTGGTTCTACGAAACTATTAAATGCTCTTTGCCCTTATTTGCGAGAAATACATTAATTATTCACAAACTCATGCTAGATGAGTACAGGTTACGAGTCAGGATTACTTTCCTGACCAACTAAAACTGATGGTCAGGCTTATAGACGATATTGGTTTTTAATTTTAGGTCATCAGGAGATCTTACATCCACTTAGTACATGCTATGAAGTCGAAGCAAACCTTCTTGTACTTTAGTCAAGGCAACCTCAGGATGAAAACAAGCACAGTCCAAAGCTTCACTATCGTTATCAAAGTGAAAGCCAGCCAACCAGAAGGGCCCAACCTATACATGTAAGTGCTCTGAATGTTTTTTTTTACTCCTATTAGCCACATTTTAAAAAGACTATACGATTATTTTTGAAAACAGCATGCATCCTTGAAGGTTTGACATGCTTTCCTTAACTCTAATATCTATCTCTCTAATTTAGACTTGTTTCTCCTTTGTCGATGAAGGACTTCATGGAAGTTAAAAAGGTGTGTATTTAAGGGATCTAGCATTCATTGTGTTGTACTTAGCAATGCCTAGCCTAGCGTTCCCATTTCATAGCTCGTTGAGGTTACTTCAGGCTTACCTTATTTCGAAAGACAAAACGAGATTCTGCAAATGATGCTTCTTTCGTATTACTTGGATTAGTTCATAAAATTTGTTAGATTCGGCAAATGTATATTTCATTTGGCAGCTTATTTGACAAAATTCTGCACATACTCTAAGGGTGAAATATGCTGAAACCAACCAAATAAGTTATGGAATCGAGGTAAGGACGGGAAGAAGATTTAATGCAGACAAAGTCTCCTCGTCATTCGGTACTATGCATTCGATGTGACTCAGTCAGCTGCCAAAGCACGTCATTGCTTTTGTTGCTTATGATCTTTGCTAAAATTATTTGAGTGGCATGCATAACTGAGATTCTACTGATTTAGAACAGCAGAGAACACCTCAGTTTTGGGCCTCCTATGGGATCCGATGTGGCAGATTTCTGGATGCGAGTTATATAACTCTACATTACCCGCTTCGAAAGGCAATGCATTAAGAAGGTTCTTGCTATATCAGTGTAGACATTGACGATTTGCCATCCCTTCCCTACACTTGGCTTTTGGTAACATTGTGGTGTCGAAATGAATAAGCGGTTCCTGTCGTCTGCCACACAGACACATTCTACCAGCATCCATCTACTGTTTTAACGTCAAGGCCATGCCAGTATATTGCAATCGCTGCTAGGTGGGGTTTGATGCGTCAATGAGGTGCAGCCCTGTATTTACTTTTCGCAGCAAAGTTGGAAGCGAATGAAGAATCAGAAATTAAGGAATAAAGAAAGAAGGAGTGTTGATTAGGCAAGAGAGGATCGTAGGAACTTAGTGCCACTTCATGAGCTCTAACTCCTGCTGGAGTCAAACTGAGTCCACGCTGCTAGAACTTTACCCTTACCATCATCACCGGTGTTGCGTGCGGTCCGTGAACATAAAATAAAGCGCACCACTAAGAGGTTGATTTGAGAATTGAAGGATGCTTAATTTTAAAAGTAAATGAACTGGTCTGTAATGTAAATCTCTACACGCAGTTAATAGCGGATTACAGCAAAATGCACATTTTCAAAGGCAGCATCCTATTGGATGCGAAGATGGAGTTTGCATACGTAGAAAGAAGTAAAACCATCGTCAATGTCATGTGATGGGATCAGTCATGGATTAACGCCAAAACGGCTGTCGAAAAAGGTGAGATTGTCATAAATGCTTATTAGGTTTCCCTGTTAGATAAAAGTGACTAGCATGTATCCACTTGTTCGTGTGAGGATCCCTCAATCATCGGAACAGTAGTGGTGAGCTTTCAGGTAGATGTGATGAAGGTATTCCGAGCTGAAGCTGCTGCGATGCATCATGTGGAAGCATTATCGGTACATTATTTACATAGCGCAGCTGTGCTCTGTGCTAAATGCACTTACGAGTGACTACAGAGTTGATATTATCGGGCTTCCGTGATGGTAAGGAAGGAGAGTAGGACGGGGATGTTACCCAAACCAAAATTGATGCTCTGTAGTAATTCACTTCATGGCTTGCTGCTATATTGTATGCTTCTACACGCATGTCATTAAGCAGTGCTCACATTGTTTATGATGCAGTATCTCACGCCGTTAACCTCCACGCAATAACTTCAACGCCAAGATTAGAGTAAGTAGCATCTGAAGTAAACTTTAGGCAGAAAGATGCAGCATGTTCTTGCTACACATTTTCTTATAGCGTTCTATTCTTGAAATCTTAAGCCTTTATGTATTTAGCCAATTCTGGCCCTACTTAGGGGCCAAAGTCGTTGCAATGAACGCCCAAAAAGCAGGTGCAACTTGGGACCTTCACGTAGTAGCTGTGATATTTTACCCAGTATACGTAGTGGTTTGGAAGCACTTAAGTCCTTTTAGCATCCGTTTTCAAATAAAGTTATTTGCTGAAGCACATGATATCTTAACCAACATTATTCTTTAAATACTTAAATTAGGACAACTTGACATTTGGAGCTTAGCTGACGTCAATGTTAGTTAATACAGAAAATAATTTTTATGTCTCGAAGCAGATATGTTATGTGATAGGAGCTTGTGATTAACAAAAGTACCGGTAAAACCAATTTGCCGAGGCTTCTGATAGTGTATATGCTTCACAACAAACATTTCAGCGTAACATAGACCTCTTGAGGCTTCATGGCTTGGTGTAAAATGAGCAAATATCCTAGTATAACTCGTCTTGTGTAACTGCAGCAATGTTTTGGCACCGCTAGGAATAATGTTTTTTGCGCAATCGCCTAAGAGCCTCAACTTTATTGGCCTTGCAACATCCGCAGGCAGCTGACCCATTGCACCATGCACCCGGATGACAGACCTCGACACCATCTTGATTGTGCAACGCAAGTCGAAACCTGGAGAAAACCATCTCTTTTCACCAAATTTTGTGAGTAAACTTGTAGCCTGTTAATCAAGTGATGGAGACGACCGCATGCCATCCAATTGGAAGAATCTTGAAATCCTGGTTGATCGATTATTTTGAGGGTTATTTTACTTCATCGACCTAATAACTTTTAATGGATAAAACGATATCATTAGCAAAGATTACAAAAAGCCCTTTATTTCTGTTCAAAGATAAAGCATGTGGCGATCACGTGCCGATCTCAAATAAGAGCGTACCTTATATTCTTGTGCATAGCGATTGTATTCACTCCTCTACCATCATCGAACTCCGTCTGTGCAGCTCCGAGAAAGGCCTGGCTACACCGTTATTAGCACACTTCTCTTTGGCTACTCATATACACCTCATAACAGGAAGGTGATAGCAAAAAGACACCAAGTTTCAAAGTGGGAATGAGTTTTGTAGAACTAGCATCGTGTCGTCTTCTGAAATGTTCAAAGCTGCAATGCTCTTAAAACACAAAGGAAAGCTTAATCCATAAAGAGATTCGATTTGTGTAGCAGATGTTTGCATTAAGCTTAGGAGCAGGCTTAGGCTTAGTCTATTTTTTCGCCCATTAGCAGAAATGCCACTGGTCGATAACAAATGCGATTTATGAAGTAGTGTGTGCGAGGTGCGTAAGTGCATCTAAGTCAAGGCATTCGTTACGTAGAGCATTGAAGAAGGTTTTTAATCAGACAGATGATCAAATAAACGTCGCATCTGATTAAATGAACCTAATTGCTGATGTACTTTTGGCAGAAGTAAATTAGAGCCCATGAAATGCAAAATGGATAACTAGCTTTGTAATTAGGTTACAGGTTTTCCTTAATAACGCTATCAAGTTGAAACTATTGCATGTTTTGGACAAAAGGCAAATGAGAATAATATGTTCGGCCAGATTCTTACGTCCCAAGCAATGATGTGTGGTGGAAAAGAATTCTAGACACGAAATATTTGCTTAGTTTCGCAAGCGATATATATTAGAGGATCTATGCATGATCTTATAAAAGGGTGCATAATGTGACAACAGCAACTCGAAACGAAGTTATACCTCCCTAGGTATGACTTCATATTATGCTCTAACTTAAATACGATTCGATTCTTTTACTGCTAAGAGTAACACAATCATAGAATGCGAATTTTTAATGCCAATCTACTGTAAAGTTGAACATGATTAAATTGTGACCACAAAGTTACTTACTGTATTCATAATCCTTAAAAGCCAATAAAATCTAAGGTTACGGTCAAACCAATGACATTAGAGTGTCTTCGATCCTGTCGACTGTTTTTTGGTCTGAGGAACTCTGTACTCTGATGCTTGATTTGCTTTTACCTTGGATCTCCCTACTTTTGACTTATCAGCCGATTGCAATTTGCATTTCTGCCTATTCTCTTGAGGAAGTCGCTTTGAAGCCGGACCCAATGGATGTTGATGGGTGGGCCATAAGCAACTGTACCTATTCACAATTAGGCTGTAAAGCTGGGGATTTTTATGAATGTGGAAGCTAGGTTAAAAAAGAAATTCTATAGATCTATTTCTAGCAACGCGATTACCTTGAATGTTCTGGAGGAAGACGCCCTTTTGAGGAGCTGGTAAAACTCGGGATAGACTGAGGCTATGCATCCCAATGAAACAGGCTACATCGTGCTTAAATTTTTTAAATAATAACTGTGGTTTCTTTCCATCGGGTCCAGTTTCAATACCCTTAACCATTAACTAGGGATGCCAAGATCTCCTGTGGTTGAAAAATGCTATTTCAATGTCAAATTTTGAATAGAAAAAATAGAGTTAACTTAAAAGGGATTAAAATCCAATTTATTTTCAAATAGTCTTATTTTGAGGATGCACACAATTAAATCAGCACAGACAAGAACAAATGCAGAGCTATGAATGGCTCCTTTACTAATTAAGTTTCTTCAACTAAGAGCAAATTCAAATGTATTATGGGATCAATTTAAGGTAGTCCCTGGTGTTAGATCGCGGGTGTCTGGAGTGGAAGAACCTTCCTTGTCCAGTAAGATAGTTCGAAGCTCGTATTCCTGTCTCAGGTCTAAAAAAAATACTTGTATATTTGGAAAGTGCTTGAATGTGGTCCCTTTACTATGCGTCTTTAGGCTGGAGGTAAATCCATCTTGGAGATCGGGTTGGAGTAGTTGTCGTCTTGGTGGCTGGGTGTATCCAAGACTAAATTTATTTCTATTTAGACACTTTATGTGGCCATAAATATATTTTCTGAGCCTCATTTTCCCCATCCTTTCATTTATATTTCCTTTTGCTGCTCATTTCTACCCAGAGCCGCTTATTTGCAATAATGTTTACATCAATCTCTACAAATGCCTCCTCAAAGGCTGAATTCATAGTTAACTGGTGAGCCAGATGGGTGTCGATGTACATTATGATTTATAACACTTTCAAAAAACGTTACACATCCAGGCTGAACGTGTTATTTTGGCTCCATGTTGACCTGCAACCTTCAACTGTGGCACCACGACCTCTCTTCTCCTGGGTGTGATATTTGCTCTGGAAGAAGTGATGAAGTGCCATAGTGTGATCTACCCGATCAGTAGTCCAAACTTGCAGGCTTCTGGTTCCGTTTCGAGAGAGCGGAAGCCTGCACTCACATCAAACCTTCTCGATGGCAACCCCGACAACCTATTACCCGGCGCTAAAATCAACCCAAATCCCACACTTAATTTCCAGAAAAAGGTAAACTTTTCACTCAGATGATGTAATGATCAGAGGCGTTACATAAACCAAAAATAAAAATTAGGTAGAGGAAAGGAAAAGGCACGGAGCCAACTCGAACGAAGCACAAGGGGCCGACGCATTACCTTCTACTGCACCAGTTATCTACACATGAAGGTCAACGTAAATGAGAAGCAAAAGAGTTGTCTCTAAAGGTGGCATCGAAGTCTCCTGAAGAATACAAGTCTCCAGAGACCACCAATCGTGTCGAAATAATTACTCTCAACGACGTCATTTCATGCTTAATCGTTAGACATGAGTGTGACTCATGAAGGATGACAGCTACCTGTCGTACAACTTGAATTAATGTCAGCACAGCAGTATCCACGACTTAGGCTTGATTAGTGGTCTACAGCTCTGAGCGATCATCTGTCACGAAATTCGAGGCCTGAGCAATGCTGATGATTTTCATAACCAGTTATTAAGCTATCCATTCTGAGGCTTTAGCACAATCCGACTTAAAAGCAGTTCTGGCCACGAATTCGCCAACCTGTAACATGCAAAATGGGACACCTACGAGTTCATGTCACAGCGGTCAGAGTCACGCGAATTACAGTAGCAATTACAACTCCTCTGACGCAACAAAAATGAGTGCATAAAAATGACACTGTATTTGTAAACATACGTGACCACCTGATCCAGTGTCGGGTTTGTTGATTGCATTCATGAGGAAACACCCACGAAAGGTAGATAAGTTTGCATAGCTTGATAGACATAGATTGCAACGCGTGCTCCTCCACGTATCACGTGACTTCGAAGGGTGAGAGGATTAACTGTGTGACCAAAAAATAAATTGCGTAGATTCTAAACCCACTTGATTAGCATAGAATATGGCGCACACCGAGCGAGTTGAATACGAGGCTTATAGCACTTCGTAGTACACAACGATCGATGTCAAGCGCTGCCTTCCTTCACCCCTCCCGCCTTCTTCCATAATTTCGGTGACAACTAGACAAAAAGGAGACTGAGAGTCTCTGCCCATGGAGCTATCCTTACTGCCATACACAGCCGAATCAAACCATTTCCTTAACGGTGTGCCGATCGTCCGTTGTTAAAGCAAGAAATTTTGTTTGAGTTAGCCAAATGTTTCTGTTTGAAGCAAGTTATTGCTGTGCGAATTTACGTGTACCAGAACGAACACTGACCAGTCCATGAATAAGTCCGAACCTGGTGGAAGGTGCGGGTCCAGATGACGAAGGCAGGAAAGCCGGAGTTGTTTCATGCACGGTGAAATGGACTGCCAACTTATTGTATCTGGGTGGATTTATTGGTCGCACTTGGCGCACTCATACCTACATACCAAATCCACTGTAATAGGGGACAAGAGAAGATTGAGGGAGACAGGGAGGGAGGTAGGAATGACAGGGGGTGTTGTGAAGACCGCTTTTTCTAATGCGCTTTGGTGATTCCTTTGCTATAACCTCTTTACTAAATTACTTGAGTAACTGTGCAACCAAGTGCCCACAAAATTGGAACAAGAAGTGACGTTTCCAGTTTCTAGGTGTTATAATGAAGTCCATACGACTGGATCGTAAAAGCGTCTACCTTCAAAACCGCAAACGTCTCGAGACATTCAAGTAGAGGTGAGGCAGTTAAAAGGTGATTGCCATGCTGTTAAAGGAACTGATTGGTCCTCCGACTGGTTGCCACCCCGTTTTCCTCCCATGCTAAAATAACCTCTGCATTGCAAATAGCCTTTTCTCACCAATGAGAGTAGCACAATGGCAAATTTGTCCCGTGATCGGAGAGTAACCAAATGAGAGGAAACTTCTAAAGTCGAAAAATAAAGGAAATTTCGACTTACAAATATTGCTCAGACGGTGAGTTCCTCATTTGATTCTTCATCCATTTATCGAATCATCTTTTCATAATTAGTGGTTCTGTCATAATATTAAAACTGACAAAGAGCTTTTGTTTTCTTTCTTTTACATTTTGAAGGACGAGGATTTGACACATGACCAATATGTTTCCATTCCAATGCAAAAGACAAGAGGAGTGAGACTGCAAAGTCTTGAGACAAGTGATCTACATCCTGTTATACCAACGAGTCAGTCGTACTGACTCATTTCCATGCTGTGTGGGCAAAATCACGTTGATAAGCGTATTTCTTATTGCCTTATAGGTGGTAAGCCAGCATGTGGTGGGCAGAGCACTTGCACACGAAGGAGTGCTTTCCAGTTGTGGTAGCGAAGGCGCAAAAAAGGCAAGGATGCGTCCCTAAGTACTGCTGCTTAACGAGAAGCCACTAGGAAGGGAGAATAAATTGACTACATAAAGGTACGAAGGAGGAGAGTTGGATTGCAAGAAGGAGGGCATGAAAGTGATTTGAAGTGAAGGTGGGATGGAAGAGTGTAGAGTGAATTAGTAAATTGTCAACATATCTCCAGGTCGCTCGTGATTAATGCAGGTTTAGAATGCTCATGCAGCCGACAGCTAATATCCTCGTTTCATACGCCTTTACGCAGAGCATAATAAAGGAAACATTCCATTTCCGTTTGGCTATGGATACCTGGGGCAGTCAAATACTGACTGTGCTTCAATAACAACGAGTGGCTACGGTGTGTGATCAAGTGAAGATGTAGAGACCCGCTAGTGACTATGGCTTCGACATGATTGCAATAGTAGCTTGCCGATCATTTAAGGCATGTAAATCGTTAGAGATGCTTTCGTTCATTGTTTAGGGTTCAAATTGCGGCTTTGTTGAGGTCTCTTTAGCAGAAAGGCCGGTGTCAAGCACTTTTTGGTGGAGTAAACATCTGATTCGTGCCAGTAGACCCTCCTTCCTCTGCTCTCATTGTCTGTTATATTAAAGTAGTTCCTAAGGATATCATTGAGTTTGTTGAGTGATGGGTGAGCAATAGGTAGATGGCCTTGACAGTGAATTTTGCTTATCAGTATTGCGTGCGACCTTAGCTTGGACGCATACGTGCTACATTGCGCGGATGAGATTCGACAATTTTTCATCTCTCGCTGAACATTACTGGCAAATGTCTGGGTAAGCAGATGCATTGGTATGTTGCAACTTCATAGTCTGACAGGTACATTCGTCAAATCTTTACCATCATTGCTCATAGTTTGCCAAAGTAGTCCAAGCTAGCAGAGAAGTAAAAGACGATTCCGCAGGAGTGAGCAACTCCTTATGAATTGTTGAATACTTCTTCGCTTATGCGAAGCGATAATTCACGGTCCAAAATAAGCCGTGAAAAAGGAACTGTATATAGCTTTATAAACTTAAAAGCAGCCCTCCCAACGACGGTCAGATTCTGCAGATTGTGGAAGCAAGCGGTGTCTAGGTGACTTTTGGTCTGTCACGTAAGAAAATCCATCAGCGTTCCACGGCCTTACAACAGGGGTTGGACGGTCTCCCTCCTGTCCGCATTGCAATTTAGCTTTTAGCAACTACGGTCAGCAGAACTTATTAATTTTGCACCCCACGGACTAGAGAATATCTTTGATGTGTGTGTCTTTCCTCAGTAGTTTTCTACCGGCGTCAAATGGACCTCCCCCTCCTTATGTGGCATTTGCGTGCCAAAACCCTGACCTGGTGGATGCCGATTAAAATGCTAATCTCGCCATACAACTGCTACTGAGCACTTTAGAACCCAGAATCAAGGCTGGTGACGGCACTGAGGTGATGCAGAAGGGAGCAGGCACCGCATGGAATAATAAAATTACGCCATTAACTGTCCGGCTAACTCCATTCCAAAAGAAGACCAAAGATAGCGTGCATTAAATAACCACTGTAAGATATGCGTTTGGAATGCACACCACTCATTATTCCATTATTTTATGGAAATAGTGAGTTAAATCATAAAGCTGAACATCTCTGTTACATTTGTAAGATCCCAATGCCTCAGTTAGAGTGAGATTGTTAAAGAATGATGCGGGGGAAGAAGGTGCTACGAAGGAAGCAAATTTGGCTTTGATGGAGTAAATGAAAAAGGCCAATCTGACCGCAACATCTTTTCGATGGATAATGAGATGCAACTGTAGCACGAATGTGGCCATAAAGGTATAAAGTGGTTGACCATGTGGCCAAAACTAGTCCTTATTAGGCTAAATCTTCTTTGTCCACTCTAGCGCCTTTACATTTTGCAGGTGATGCTTTGCTTTGCCCAGTACGCTTGCTGTTTGTTCCTAATTTGCAATTAGAAATGCTGTCTTAACCATCTCTACCCCAACATAGTTGCTCTTTATTCTTAAGCCCTACATTGCCTAGTGGCCGAGAACGTTACCTCGCTAAGTTGATGAACTGGCTACGGGCAGCACATCGACGCCGGTCACGTCAAAAAAAGAGCCCAAATGAGTGGAGGTGGTTAAAATGTGGGAAGGCAGAGATGTCACGCTGATGCTTGAGTGTTGGGAATGAACTGCATATGCCCTCGTGCCTTAAATGTGATACACTATTGCAGTTGTGGCTTGTGCTCCTCTAAGTAGATATCTTTGCAATGTAAATGGAGAAAGGTCGATAATATTCCTCAAACTTGACACTGGCATGCAACTTTTCGGTGTGATTTGTAACAAGCCTTTTGTTTACAGGCAAGGTCCAAGACAAATAGACAGCATAAACGAACAGGAAGTGAACTAAGTGCATGCATGGGTGCGCGATAAATTAGAATAACGTAGATGTGGCAGTAATAGATGGACAGATTTCGCATGAACAAACAAACTATTTTAGAGGAATGGAAAGTTGACGGCAAAAGTGGGTAAGCAAAAGAACAAATTATCAAAAATAATGAACTAAATGTAAAGTTTTTGAATGGAGTAAGTCAAGACAAACAGCTGACATTCCACCTACCAGTGAATCAATACTTATTTTGAAATCAGACAGCTGACGTCATTGGGAATAAGTCGATGATTTTAAAATTTCGGTCAGCGCACTGGCATTCTAATTTCTCACCATGGAAGAAATGAGATTGTCTCGAAACTGGAAATTAGTTTTCTTGATACTTACTGCCATCAGCTGTATCTACGTAATCTTCTATGATGTCCTACCGCTTCGGAGGAGCTACGTGGGTCGCAGTGCGCATGCAGGTTAGTGGTCCTTCCCAACTGCAGCAGTGGCCTCTGAATGCATATTTACAGGCTGTTTTAATGATTTGCTTAGAGTTGATTACCATGAATGAGTCACCACTGGGAAACTACATATACCTAAGTCCAGGCGTATCTGTCTGAACGGCTGCCCATTTTGCTGAAAAGTCAATTCTGGTTACTCGGAGTGCGGAATGCCAGTTTAAGGTACAGTTGGGAGCATCGCATTTTGTCTGATAGTGAGGATCAATCCATGATGCACGTTTATGTGAGCATTGAAGATGTCCAGCTAATCAGCCCAGTGAAAAGCCGCTTCTTGTCACCATTCTTAGTCAACATATATCCATCTTCAATTAAGGCGACCTTTCGATTCTTACCCCCATCACTATGTCTTGCCAATGCAAGTGTGAGGAGGCTGTTTGCAATAAAAGAGCTGCGAATTCTAAGCTGGCATGGAATAGGTCTAAAACCGCTGGATGGACAAACTTGGGGCCTACTTCAGCGTGCGATTTTTAAGGTCATAGAGCTACTGTCAAGCAGCTTCCTACTGAAGTGGTGGCTCCAAGGAGCACTGATGTCTCTAATCTCGGAATCCTTAGAAGACTCAAACATTTATTGCTCTCGAACGCAGATGATTTGCCCATCTGATTATGGGCACCCGTAATCATTATAAATGCTGCTGAAAACACCTGCATTACAGCACTCATTAATATATTACTTGAAGGTACCCAGCCGTAATTTCGATTAAAGCGCAGCAAGCCCCATCATTCAGTAACTTGTAATTGCTTACATTATTTTAATGAATCCATATCAAAAGCCGTTCGAAAGATTTCCACTACTCTATTATTTCCATAACGCTGCAATTCATATCTCTATTTACGGTCTGATGGACTGACTTAATACGGGAACCCATAAAACTCAAGTAGGTCTCTTGCCTATATTTGTGTATTTATGAGCAAATTTTGTTGTAAAACGGTTGTTCCATCACAAGAGCCTGGTATAGTTTAAGGTGCATATAATTAAGCCTTCACTAAGGGGATCATTATTGCCGAAATTAAAGACCTTGACCCCATGGTGATCATCTAAGGTACATGACGCGATTTAGTACGTTTCATTGCAAAATGAAGAAAAAGCGGATGAAAGTAGGGCATTAGCCAATGAATAAGTACTCTTGAGTATCGAACCCTCTTATGTTTGCAGATATGAATACATGCACCTAAAAAGTGAATAAACCACTTAAAATGAGATTCACGTTCTTTTGTTGATCCGATTTTCATGCGGAATCATTCATATACAAGAAACAAAGCAAATAGCAAGACTGATTTCGACATTAGCATTACTCTGAGACAGTGCCGAGCCAAAGCGTTCAATTTGGAGTGGATTCTGGAGCATGACCTTCCTTAACGTGTTTACAATATCGCGAACCCGAATTCTATGGACACTGATGTTGGCAACGAAGTCAAACAGTTGGTTAGATTGTACATGTCTCTGATGGAAAGATCTTTTAAGACCATGAAGAAAGTTTCAGAATGCAACGGAACTGAGAGGCGAGATGTAACTCTAAATTAGAGGGCCTAGAGACTACAAGTGTTGACGGTTGGTGGCATTTCTAATTAATAATTAGAATAAATTTTTGGGCGGAGCCCCGAAGGTTAGGTTGATTATAGTATCAACATTTAGCAACTTCGTATGGTACATATGGCAAGAAATGTCGTCTCGTTCCTCAGTTATGTGATAAATAATCGATCTATTGTCAAAATGGTGCTGGCTATTGGTTTGATCGCCTTCCAGTTCGGATGGTATTGTTACTCAGGGACATTCGTCACAGTGCATTCCTAAACTACAATTGCAACTGTGATGGCATTGTAATGCCTGGAACCAAAGATACTCCATGCAGGGACGTTTGCGCCGGTGAAAATGACCGATTGTGTCATCCTCGAGAAATACCCTGGAGCATAAAAGTGCGTTGGTTGTAGAAAGCCGTTATAACTGTAGTGTTATTTCCACAAATAATGGCAGAGCTGCCAGAAGGTAATGATTTAGCTTTGACGAAACAGATGCTGAATGATGCCAATTGTCAACGCTCATTTGCTAAACAAATGCCTCTTTATTTACCTATTTACCATCACAAGTGAAAGCGATAACAGTCCAATTTTGGAATTTGTGAAAGCAGTCATGTAAAGACGCAAACGGAAAATATTAGTGAATGAAGTGTGTGATGCCAGTGACTATGCCTGAGTACACTAGGAGGTACTCAAAAAGATACTTCAGCACGAGGTTTGCACTTTCTGACGTTTCTCGCCTAAAAGTTTATTTGAACAAGCATGGGCAGCATCTAGTCGGTGAGATGTTGGATTCATTTTAGCAAATGCAGCGATGTCACTTGAATGAAGCATACTTGCTGCTTTAAAGTGCGACTAAAACAGCTACGCAACTATCAGCCTGTAAGTATTTACCAGTAATGTTTATCCACCTCACGCGTTGCAAACCGATCTAAGGTGGTCTATTTTCACTGTTAGTGCTAATTTATTAATTTATTCAAAATGAAGCTAAGAGGCCACATTCAAAACACTTGAACTTGTAATCAACAAATCAAATTCCATCTCCGGTGCTGTAGACTTTAGCCTAAATTTCTTGAATAAAATGCAGTTGCCACCGTGTTGGAATTGCGCTTATAACTATTCAAAACTTTAGTCACGTCGACAAAACTTTTAAGCCAATGAACCCAACACGAAAGTCTCTAAACTACCGTCTCTGCAAGGCATTGAATATTTGCAAAGCCGCAGAACAGAACTGGTCTGTTAGTGAAATCGCACACTAGGACATTAGTGTCAGCATCCCAACTACTACTAATGTAGCACAAATGGATTTTGAGAAAGCTCGAAGTTTACTGTTGGCAAAAGCTGGCATCTTTTTGACCAGACTGAGGGATAAAACGAGTAACTTTCCATATTAGCAGTCTTAGTAGGGATATTCGCCTACCAAACTATTTATATGAGCCAAAGTCCCTTTTAATAATACTATCATAAAACCAGCAGCCTGCGACTGAATCGAGCATATACCAAAATCAAACATATTATTTTAGCGTTCATTTATCAGCAGAAATCAAACGGCAGTACCCAAAGTATCATACAGCAGACTAAGGTTTTTTGGCAGGACTGCATGCAAAACCAAGTCGCTGGAGAGCCTTCGAGATAGACATCCATGTCACTGAAATTAAGGCAACCGAACGGCAGTCAAACATACGAGTGATTCAGTTAGCCACTGTTACAAAAATCTGCAGAGTAAGGCGCAATAATATTAGTTCCACAAGACAGAGGCTGCATCAAATGTTTCCTTTACAAAACCCGTCACTATTTTTTAGCAAAATAAATATTTGGCCATCCTCTCAGAACAGGACAAACAGATAAAAAGAACGCACAAATTCTGCGTATTCTACTACCTAGTATGCTCGACTGTTACCTACGTTTGGTCTACTCCCTTTCGCTTTCCTTTTTAACAATGACGGGGTACAAGGTCAACGATGGTGTAACAGCCTAGTACAGCAAAGGTTAGAGCAGCACAGAACACTATTTCTACCCCTTTTTTGTTTCCTTTACAAAACCCGTCATTACCTTCCAGCAAAATAAATATTTGCCTATTCTCACATACTTCTGTGCATTCTACTACGTAGCATGCTCGACTGTTACGTACGCTTGGTCCACCTTCTTTTTTTTCTTATTCACGTCGGCGGAGTACAACGTCAACGACGGCTTGACGTAGCCTAGTACGGCAAAGGTTAGAGCAGCACAGTGCAGCACAGCGCAGCACAGAACACTATTTCTGCCACTTTAGCCTTAAAGCAACTCAGCCACTCACAGGGATATGCACGAGAACAAACCGGGCACCTCCAAAGCCATTTAACGGCAAGCCTTCTGTCACAACCTAGGTCCTCCTTTGCGTCTTTCAGTCCGAGCTGCATCGACACTCACCATACAAGACAATAACCTAAAACGTTAATACGCGCAAGTCCTCCTTCAGAGTTGCTGGCTCTCAAAGCCTTGCCAATGGATCTCTTCTCACTTCATCCTGCCCTATGCGATAAACCTTGTTAAAATTATGTAGCAGCTTACATATAGCACGTTACTCGCACAAAACAGTTTTAATTTGTTACACAACTACCATTAACCTCCTTCCTGCTTGTAGCAATTCGTGTCATCGACTAACTATCCAATCAGTACTACTGTAGTGCTGGTGAGAGCACGTCTCCATCCGCGCCACTTGACAGCGCACTATTCGCGTCCTTCTGCATGAACAATTAAATAGGCTACGATTCCTTTTTAAGGAACCTGGATTCGCAGTCTAAATGAAATTTTGGGTGGATTTTGTTTGAGCTATCCAGGACTCCGTTTTACCAGCAAAGGTTGATGCGAATTCGTGCTGCTTTTACAGATCATTTACCTCCATCGCGCTTATTGCGTGTAAGAACTAAGAGTGTTACTCCCCTCGACCTTATAGCATAGTCCTTCTCTGGCTCTTGAATGCTGGATCCCCGATCAATTCATTTAACGGCATAAAAGTTGATGATGAAGCATTGACAAACCAAAAATGAGAATTCGACTTGGCATGCGATTCGTTTCTGCCTAGTCAACCAGCATAAAGAAGACTGCAAAACGTGTAGAGATCCAATCACTGCTCTACTCTCCCATCGCAAACCCAAAACACAATGTTCATTCGTATGTGAATAAATAGGATCTTCGATGCATGGCTGTCCAGCGATGACCACCAAGATCGGTATAACAGAGGTCGCTCGGCACCTAGCTTGCAGGTCGCTCAAATTGGTAAAAGGGGTTGAAAATCAGCATTTGATCAAATGCCAGCAGATTTTGTCAGGTCCATGCTGACTGCTGACTGGCCTGTCTTAAATCATGGTCCAGATCGTCATTGGCGAGTATCGGTAATCACTTGAGACGATGCTCAAACGATGAAAGCAGAAGACCAATCTATGGAGGCAGTCAGTGTTGTTAAAAGAAAAAAGCCTTTGCAATAATTTTTAGTATAATCTCCGGTCATAAAATCGCAAAATTAGGCTTTTCTCATGTTATGATTTTCCACAAACAATAGCTGTGCATCTAGGTACGAAAGGCTCCTCATCAACACATAAGTGTTTATTACAGCCAAACGGGACGCTACCATCAACACACAAAATTAAAGTTGAAAACTGTCACATTAATTAGAGGCCAAACGTAGCTAACCGATTTCGTGAGCCTGAGTAAGCTGCTAATTGATGAAGCAGTCGCTTTGCCTTTCCATAAGGGAGCCTCTTCCTGCACACCGACGCAGCAAATGGAGATCCACAATAAGTCACTTGTTATGCTCCATTGTAAACGAAGTATCCTCCACTTCATGCTGCTTCAGCTTGAAACACACCGATTTGTCAACATCAACAGTCTGTTTCTCATTGGAGCCATTGGATGATTGGAGGAGGTGAGGACTGATGTCATTCAGTCCAATACACACCGGATCCTTGCAATTTGGTGACACTGGCACAAAACGACGCATGCCATGCTTGTCATGAGTGCCTCGAGGATGTCTGCTAATCGGTGGCATGTTCCTATCGGATACAGCCGCTAGTGGCATGGGATTGTTGTAGTGGAGGCCATATTGCACCTTAGCTGCTGAAGTTTTCAACATGGAAGATTGGTACGTTGTTTTCATTTTGCAAGTCATCACTTCCTTCTAGTTGGCGTTTTTGAAGAATTCAAGAAGCTTTACACCATCAATGTCTACACGATTGTTGTAATTGTGTGCGAAGCAAGCCTTGAGGAATTTGCGGAGAAGTGCGGGCACTTTTGGCAAGCGGCCAGTCATGAAACGACACGTGCGAAACCATCCTGAGCAGTGGCGTGACCGTACATGACAGAGGCGGCGAGAATGTCCAGGCTCCAGACGTCGGTCCTCGTGGTGATTTCCACTCCTTTCTTCACTTCAGGTGCCATGCAGAAGGGTGTTCCAGTGAATTCTGTCTTCTTGGGCGGTCCCGCCCTTCCCGACATGTCGTATGAACGATCAAAGTCAGTAATGAAAATGTGACCCGAAACGGCAATAAGCACATTGGTGGGCTTGATGTCCAAGTGAACGATGTGCATGGCATAAAGATAATTCAGACCACAGATAATCTCTCAGCTGTAAAATCTTGTGCGCTTTTCACTGAGGAGTCCAACAGTTGAGATGAGATTCCGCAGGTCGAACCCGTTTCCCTTGTGCAGCACAAGGGCTGGAGCCCCGTGAATTAGTAAGCATTTAAAAAACGGTTATTGCTCCTCCGCCCTATAGAGTCGCACGAGGATGTGATGTTCTCAAAGAGCGCACCGCACAGCAGATCTGTTTTGCAAGTGGAAGCGCTTCAATGCACAAGTCATAGCTGTCGTGGTCACGTCTCGTTTTTGAGTGTAGACTACCTCATAGACAAGAGAATAGGACCCGTGAGAAATAAACTTCACCACACCAAACTCACTAGCCTCCATGCCCTTTATCCGCGCAACGCTGACTCGTCTGTCAATCGACTGACCTCAGAGGCTGCACAACTGCTAAATGTACATCTAGCGTAAGCCAATCTGATTTGACTTAGCTTTCTATTCGGTCGTCGCGTTTGATTTTCATCCACGCCGGTGCGCCAACAATAATGGTATCATAGGAATGATAATGAGGTGTTCAGCACTACACATGCCTTATTAGTCCGCCATTTTAAAAAGGACGGTAATTAAACGTCAAGCCTCAATTCTTTGCAGCACTAACTTAGCTATAGCTTTAAGAGCTCTAAAGAGATATTTAAGCTGGGATTTACAGTTGGTTCGTTTTATTGTGCTGGGGTTATTTTGGAGTCCTGTTAACTGCGTAAACAGGTACCCTGGCTGGAATAGGAGATACCGTGATTCCCTTGATGCAATTCAGGGGCAGATGATGACCTGCCAGACCGCCCGCAACTACAGTCAGCTTGTGCATCTCATATCCTTTGCCGTCGTCAAATTTACTTCATTAATAGGAATCTGCAACTTACCAAAATGTGTCAAATGTGCCACCATTTCCTTGCCTAAGCATTTGGTGCTCCATGCATAAAAGGATGCGCAAATTGCGTGTTGGGTGTCGGCAGCAGTCAATTTGCTTGGCGTCAGCCGACGTTCTGTTTCAAAAGGAATGAGCAGCACTTATTGCAGACTATAAGTGAACGTATTTGTGGTGTCGTTTGCGCCACATCAGGCGAGTATTCCGCAAAGCCTGTAACTTGTGATGGAACTCATATAGGACTGACCGACACATTGATTCAATTTATCTTCTTGCGGAATCAGTTACGCCTATCTTCTCCTCACTTATTGGACCAGGATAGGTTTCACCATGTTCATTTTGAATTCCGAGTTGTGATTTCACGGTCTAGGTATTCTAATGCGTCCATGTCACGAAAGGTGGATCAGCAATGTTATGCCACCACATATATTGAAGTGGAATGTCCAGAAATCGAACGACCGAGTAGCTGTGACCATGTGAGGTGTGTTTATTTGCGGAAGAGATGAATACGTGGACATTTTATGTTTTGCTGGCTACGACCTGCTACGATCCCAATAAACCTAGAAATGTTACACTGGTGGTAGACGGTGCATGCCAGGTCGTTAGCATGACCTGACAACAGCCGGCATACATTCGCATTCGCCATATTTGCTCTTTAAACTTTGTGTTAAATCATAGTCTAATGTAAAACAGACCGGTAGTATTGACGTCAACAAAATAACCCTAAATTATGCATAAAATGGGAAGGGAAGGTGGAGTAAAGACAAAAAGAAATGGTAGAACTTTAAATAATTTGTACTTTTCAATAAGTTTAGGTCAAGTGGAAAGTTTAACAGCGATTCTCATGCTCACAACCCATCAGAAGCTTAAGCTTTTCCTAATGAGGTGCATAGATAGCAAAAGCTATCACTAACAGATACATTTAGTTCGTGCCCTCTGTCGATTCAGCTATAAAGTACCTTTAATTCCTGCAGTTTAGTCTTGGAAATCGTTACACGAGCTTGCCGATAGCTTCTCCCGACATCTTTATCTTACCTCTTCCAGCTTTGCTCAGCTCATTTCATCGCACTTCATCATGACCGTTCATTTTTCGGAAGGATGTTCCGTGTGTTCTTGCAACAACCCCTTCCATGGAGCATTGTCACTGCGCAAGAGAGATTGACTAAAGAGATTCGACCGCATGCAGTTATTGTTTAAGAACACTAGCCGATGAGTCTTCTGGCCGGCCTCCATCCTAACAGACACTGACTGATTGCGAACTTAAGCTAAAATAGAACAATTTTAATGTAATTTTGAACCTGCTTCTATCATTTTTCTTTGCAGAAAAGCAATTATTTATTACTGTTTTAAAAGTGCTCTACTGCCTAAATAAAAGCAGAATGTTTCAAAACGAAAATGTCACCTAAGTAATGTATGATGGATCAACTACCGCCTATTACTTCATGGCTCACTGCTCCATCTGTCCAACCAGCAAGGCAAGTGCAAACTTGATTTGCTCCAAGCAAGCTTACACCTTCGTATTCAAGATTTTTCGTGCTACTTGTTACCAGTAGAATCTTCTTATGCCCCACTCGAAGCCTCTAATCCGTGCACGTGCTCAGGGGCATTCATTCGCTCTAAATCAACATCCCCGCACGGCAGCTTTGATCTCCTTCATTTGTTGTGTTCCGCAGCCCCAACAGCCACATCCGGAAATCGGTAAAGGAAGAGTAAATGCGAATGCACCCGCTAATGCTTTAACAATATGTATTTTGCGTTCATCCTTTATTGTCTAGACACTCGTCACTGTGTATTATGCAAAATGTCGTTTACCTGCATTGATCCAAGTCTACAATAAGCACATTGCCGTGTTTAAAGGTTAAGTGAACTAAGCGCATAGCGTAGATCTCCTTCCCTTTCACCAGGTCGGCATAGGTTACAGCCAGAGCTATATTGGCAGCGTTAACCCACTAGATCCGTCCCATATGATTGCTCAGATGATACATGAATGGGTAGCTGCGACCATGTGAGGAGTGTTGAAGAGACAACTGTGTGGACATTTAATGTTTTACTGACTGCGACGTGTTATAAGTCCGGATGCACTGAGCGCGTCTCATTGGCGTGTGCAGTAAATGTTAGGCTGCTAAAAGGAGCTGACAACTCATTCAGATATGACGAATTTGCTTCAAAAGCTTGTGCTACAGAGAAGTTAGACGAGCCTAATATGAAGCAGACCAGCAAGCTTCACGTAAAAACAACAGCTCTGATTTACACATAAAACGTGGTGGAACGTGATGGAAGGTTCAAATACTTAGTAAGTCTTAGAAAGCTAAAGCACATGAACAGTTTAAAAGCGAACTGCATGCTTTCAGTCTATAAGCCCATCTTCTTGAATGCTTGGGCTTACCTATTATAATACGCAGAAGCCTCGAATGCACAGAGATCACCAACAGATGTCATCTTTAATCTTATCCAAGACCAGTACTGTGTGGGAGCCTAAAAACCAGCTCTTTAAAGACAAACATCTTCAACAGAACGTTGTAAGGCATTGCCGTAATTTATGACCCCTGGCGATCCGATTTCGATGTTCTTTTTTATTTTCTGTAGCCTGTAGTTTGGTTGTGACAATGTGACACACCAACCTGTCAATAGTCTCTCTCGACGTCTCTTTCCAACCTCTTACAGCCCAGCTTAGCTCATCTTATCGCACCTCATCAAGGCCGTTCACTCCCAGAGGGATATTTAGTGTGCACGCACAAAACCCCTTTCAAGATGCAATATCCCTACTCAGAAGACATAAACTGCAGCAAATCGGCTGTGTGCCTTAATTGTGCTAAAACACCAGCCGGTGACCATTCTAAATGACCTTCACCTGACTTGACGCTGGTTAGTCACATGGAGGCGTCCAAAATGCACTAATTTCTGCTGCGAATTTTGAATGAGAGAATAAGACTACCGTCCTATTCACGTCTCTCTCCTTTCTCTCTCATATTTTTCCCAAAGGAGCTCTCTTGCCTTAGTGTTCTAAAAGCGTTCTTTCACGCGTGTGACAGTAGACCGTTGCCGTAACGTAAAGGCCCTCAAACAATGAATGATAGATCATCTGCGGCCTATCCCTTGACGATTCTCAGCTACATCCATCCAACAGGCGAGTATCCACTTGACCTGCACCAGATAAGTGTAAACCTTCATTACGGAAACATTGATATCACCGGCTCCAACCCAACAGTGTGTGCAAAGAGCGGACATTGCAGCAGTAGGCACCAGTAAGTGTTGCCACATCTAGGGATGAGAGATTTGAGGAACCGCATCCTGCCCCAACTTTGATAAGTGTCGGTGTGCAACCTCTCCCACCTTTATGCATACCCTACCACCTGCCATCATAATTCGTTAAGCGGAACTCGGAAAAAAATTGAAAAGGGCAAATAAAATAGGCTAACTTATCGTTTTGTGTGGCAAACATGTGCTTCCACTTGAACCGCGCAGATAATATAAAATCCTTCTGACAACTAACACAAATTGCCTCCACCTGCTGTGAGAGTTTTCGCCATTTTGATGCGCCGCGTTGCCAAATTCGTCCCTCTTTGGCGTCTGCTGATCCATGGTCGCCCGCTGTGATGGATGCATTTGAGACGTTGTGGCTCTCCCCTCTTCCTGCCATGGTTTATTCTCTTTAATCTAAAAAAAAGAAAGGAAGTAGAGAAGCCATGGTGGAAGAAAGTGATTGATTATGGTGAAGAGAGTTGGTAGGTGGGTAAGTGAGGCAACTCAAGCAAATTGTGGAGCTGAAATCAAATAGGACATCAACCAGCCATCAAACGAGCAACCATAGGAGATTTTACTTAACCCAGGATGGATCTGTTGATTTGCTTGACTAGAAGAACAAGTTTAAAGCAGTGAATGGGATAAATGTGCCTTTGCACCCACATACCCTCAAGCACCCTTGTCATCGGTTGGTGTTTGAGATGCCCCACCGTCAGGTTGATGGTAAATATTTCCCATTGATTTGAGCGTTTATTTTCTTGTTCCTTTGGTCCTCTGCCTTTCGTGAATGCAAGCAGCATGGTGGGGTCACTCGACCGAAAAAATAAAGACATTGGAGTGGGTTTGGAGTTTTCTACGTGATCCATTTCTTCAAGTGCATCATCTCGCCCATTCTCATTCTAAAAATAGCTCTCTCAGTTCTCCAACAGTTTATGCATGGATAGCTATGAGAACAAATTACATGCGGAACCCCTTCCAAATAGTCTACGCCTTCAGGCAATCATCAAGTCAGTTGCATATGTTCCCCAACGAGGACAAGACGCAGCTGTGGGGAAGTGTTTTGCTTTAGTTATCTCCGTTTTGACTTCTTATCTACTTCTAGTCCATCTTACGTGTCACCATAGGATCGCCTACCTAGTGCTTATTCCCAATACTTCTGGCAACTGAGCCTTGAAGAAATGGAAGTAAATGACAACCTTCACCGGACTGATTGATTAGTCGTGACCTAAATGTGGACGTGTGGCAAAATGTCATGCGACATGCACTCAGGACCCTTCTCTAAGTACCTGTAAATTTTTCACTTCCTTTTTACAGCCTCATTCTGCAGGAGCACTGACGCATTAGTTGGTTTAAATGGCTCATTGTTGTGTAAACAAATCGGAGAGAAGTATAGGGATAAACCTGTTCTACAAGACAATTCACTCAGGAAACCTATTTGGGTGGGTTGAAAAAGCTCGTGTTGATGATATATAAAATGCTGCTACTGCTGTTCAACCATCTGTGGTACTCAAATGCGGATCTGATTGTTATAGTTGGTGTTGGAGTCCTACTTTACCAAGTGAGTGAATGTGTTTTCTTGTCAGAGAAAGCGTGAACGCGAGATCACATCCGTTGGGAAATTAGCCTGCTTTAAAAGTGTTTGTCCTGTGACGCATTCCTCTGTTTTGCATATGCTACAATAGCTTCACTTCTTAAATGTGCGCTAATAGACTTCTCTGGTGTGTGTGTGTGTTCATTGTCTTTTGCAACAGTGTGAGCAGGCGGATGGGTGGGATGCTATTCGTTGGCGTGGCTTTAAGTGGTTGCGTTGATGGTAGTGATAGCCGTAAGTGAGCATATAGAACACATAAGAAGGGATGTTTTACTATACTGTGTGACGGCAGTCCTTGGTGTGTAGTTCGATTGACTAGTGTAAGCTGTCACGCTGCTTGTGAGGTCCTGTAGGTAGAAGGTGGATCAGTACGCAGCACTTTCATCGTCTGGCAGGTGGATCTTCTTCTTTACTACCTTCCTTCCCTGCATCGCTCACAACTCGTCAATGACCGCGTTTTTATAGTATTTTCATATAGAATAACACTGCCATCTTGTTGATTAAGTGGCAGAGCGCTATATTAACAAAATGAATGCAAACGGATGCCTTCCTACCCCTCTTCTTCACCCTCGACCTCTTTTTGTGATCTTGGTCTATCTGCAGCCCCTGCCACTCTAGCCAATGTGCAATCGAATATTCTATTTGACGTCAACTCCTACTGAGCGTTGATTCAGTAGCAATAGCATTCCAGTCGAAGAAACTGTTAGCAGGCAGGCCTAACATGGGATAAGGGAGTTGCAATAGCAACCGTCCTCCTTCTCCTCATCCTGAATCCTTTTTGTTGGCACACTAACGGAGCATGCACACTACTATTTACCACTGTAAGGACTTTGTTGCTTGGAACACACGCTGTTCGTAACTTGAATCCTTGCATTCCTGTAGTGGGGGTTGTGCTGATGATAGTTTGAGAAGACATGCATACATGCATACGGTTTCATGTCATTGATCTCGAAAGTAGGGGAGCACTAAATAACTCACAGCAAGAAGCAGGGTTTCATCAACTTTTTAGACTTCACTACATAAGTAACGACTTTGCGATGACATCAGCACTCAAAATCCATCCAAATTACGTGTTGAGATGCGTAGCCAAATTATTTTACGAGATTGAGCTAAGTATTGCATAAACAATACGCATGATATTTAGTTTACCAAGGCAAAGTATTTTTAAACCTTTTGTTCATTTCCTACATCCATTGCCTGGAACCCTGTCCAACAGGGGTCCATCATAATGCCATTTACCCCCTGCAATATTTTTATCCTCTGCCCAGTGCTTAACATTGCGTTACTTGGCCTCTCGAATGACCACCAACACAATCCGAGGGTTCCATTATTGCGTCGTAATGTGTGGCATGGTAGTGCTCTGTCTGACATGACCACCTGTTTTGGTTTCGGTCGCACAGAGGTGGTCGTGCAGTACTTTGTTTGTACTGCCGATCTCTGGTCGGGGTCACAGAGGTGGCCATTTTGCCTTAGCTACGTAGGCTAGCCGCTGGGCCATGCCAGCGGCCTATTTCACTCTGCCCGTTGATTATGCACATTCTACCCTAGTATTCTGCCTTCTTTTGCTTTCGAGAGAGCCTCGGAACGCTACAGGTTGTATTGCTTTAGTTACTTGAACTGGCCTCCGGGCCATGCCGGCAGCTCCATCCCCTGTCTATTGATTATATATTCTGCCCTAGCATTTTTTGCATTTTCGTCTTCAAAATGATCTCGAGACGCTCCATTTCAACTCTTAGTGTTTATGCGCTTTCAGGAGCTTTTACGTTTTCCATGTAAGCCTGACTTTGCGCTTTGGATTGTGTGTTTACTTACTTTGCCTAAATCTTGCTGTTATGTGACAAACTTACTCACTTTTAGAGCATTCAATAGCGCAATTTTTTAAGTATTCTACTAGTGTACCCCTATTTGATACAACTTACATTAACAACTTTATTCTTTCCCTTTTTTATATTCCTTCTTGAGATTCGTTAATCGTGTGGCGGCTTTGCGGAGGCTGTGCCGATTGCTTGCGTGAGTACCAGGATCTGTTAAAAGGTCATGTAAAAACTATCGGAATAAATCAGTGTTACACTAAATCACAAACAAAGCATGCTGTAATGTTGTTGTTATGGTTGGATTTTATTTAAACTTGTTTACAAACCTCAAACTTGACAATAGTAAAGAATGCAAAAAAATGTCAAAATAAGCGCAAAACTGTTATTTAAATCGCAATAATATGAGTATAAGACTCTTGTAATGCTGTTTTATTGCGTTTTTAAATCTAGGATATGTTGCTGGTTTTCTAACTTGCGTTTACCAAGTAGCTCATTTTGTTCGCATTTTTACTTTTAAAATTTGCATTTAAAGCAAAAAAGTATGTGTTTTTAGTAATTCTTGACTTGCTATAATTGCACAAAAATTAGAAGTTTATTTGCTTTATTGGACAGAACTAAACCAATCAGCTAGGTTTGTGCGCGATGTACGTAAGTGGTGTTCGTTTTGGTGGCCATTATTTTCGGTTGATGGACTTTAATTTGCTCGAAAAGTTGGAAACCTGGTAAGTATTTGCTGTATTTTTATTAGTTTTGGTTTTCTAATGTGTTATCGGCTCCTTTTCGTGCCGATTGGCTTCCTTTGTACGCCTACTTGTTATTAGTAAACGCGTTTTGTTTTGCAGCCGCAAGGTATAGTCACGCTCATTTTTACTGTGCAATACTTTGGGTAATAAATTGAGACTCGTTTGACAATTTGCCAATCAGTTTGTTTCCCAATCATTGTGGACTTTGATTAATGAATCGTAGTTTAGTTGAAAAGAGTTTCACCTTTACCATGCGCTTGGCACCTACTCATTGTTTTGCTAATAAGTATTCATCACATGTCTCATTGTTCACTTGCTTCATTTGTGTATTTGCTCGGTTAAAACTGAAGTTGACGCCAAAATCTTTGTTTTACGAAGAATGGAGGCACTATGAGGCAATAATGGACGCGAATCTCGCCTTAGCTATCGCTTACCACGTTCCTCAGGTAAGATTGGATTGCTGTAAGTGAGTTCTTGCTGTTTTTTTTGTAGCTATAGATTTGATGTGCGTTCTTATTTTTTACTGGAAGCTTTTACCATTTATCCGTATGTCCTTTCCCACTTTACGTGTGGTAAAAGGTGCGTTATTTTCATTAACATGACATCCGTGTTGGTGGAGCTTATACATATATGGAGGGCGTGGGACACTTGGCGGCTCTTCTGCTCATTGACTTGGGGACCAGGGTTATTTTTGTGTTGTGATCTTTGCGAAACGTGTTGTGTAGAGGGTCTCGGTGATGGCTTAATGGCAGGTTCAGCTTCGATGACATGAGTTGATGTCTGGGCAAGGTAGATGCAACAGAAGCGGAGGAAGAAGTGACTACTGGGAAGCTTTCGCATTAGTACGCAGACTGTACTTTGTAGCACTCGTAAACTCCTGCTTGTTAAGGTGCTTTCTCCTATCATTGGCTATGTTTGAAGGTGTTAGCTTTGCAGCACATTGGACATTCACACACTGGCTCTTCCATTGTTTGTTCTTTTTTTCCTTCCCGGATACCGGAAAATTGCTGTGTTGTTGGTGGTGGTGGTTGTGAGGTAACATTTGATGAGTCTGTGGAACGGTAGGCAATGCGGGCTTGTGGAGCCATTGGCGGAGGCGTCTCAGTCTCAGACGTGCGATGTGGATGTCGGCAAGGACGATAGCAGTGTGTGTCGAATAGCATAGTGGTAGTTGTGACCTTTTATGTTTTTGGGCTCAAGCATTGGGTGTAGCAATGTTGGAAGGGGGAGGAGGGCGGAGTTATTGTCACGTTGATGAGTTGTGCTGGTGATTGTGTCAGCTCTAAGACGATGGGGGGAGGGGAATGAAAAGCGTTCCAGAGCTTTCTTCAAACCTACTCCAGATGGTCCTTCGTTTCGTGGATTTGGGTGTGAGTGTGTTTGTGTTTTTTTTTTTAATTTTACATTTCGAGGTGTGTGTTTCTTGTTTTACTATCCACTCATTTTTTCATTGCACGTAAATCTGTGTGCGTTGATGTTTTCAAGATCGTTTCGAGTACGTTTTTAATTCCATAAACGTGTGTGTGCGTGTGTACAGGGAACCGTTTTTTTGTTTTTATTGGTCTTTAAATGGCAGCACTTTTTCGCGTTCCTCAGCTATGCAGAACAGTGTTGTTGAGGAGATTGATTGAAGTTATCTTGGCAGTATTTTTGGTAGGTAGGTGGGAGGTTTTTGAATTAGGAGGGAATGCTGTTGTGGCGAGTGAGGCCTCATTTGCTGGGAGGAAGGGAGGGCGAGGAGGAGAACTTACCAAGCACTTGGCTTTCTCTGGAGCATTATTTTGTGATAGGCATGGAGACGTGAGTGAGCAGCACTAGGTGTCAATTTTGTACGAAAAATTTGCAAGTACGGTATTTGTGTTGTAATAGTCGGCCTCTGACCAACATTGGCCGCCTCGCCGCCGCCGTCGTCGTCATTGTTTGCAACGCTGGCTATGTGACGCTTCTCAACGTCGTCGTCGTCGTCGTCGTCGTCGTCAGTTACGGACTCATCAGGCTGCCTGTGAACAATAATACGCATCGTCGACGGTGGCAATGATGGCAAGGGGAAATGTGGACTTAGAAGCCGATCCATGGGAAGCCACTGAGACCACACAAAGGGCCCTCGAACTCGCCGTTGCCGACGACAACCGTTGTGGTGTCAAAGCAGTTATTAGAGGGGCAATGAATGCGATTGAGAGTTCCCTTGCATAACCAGGCAGGCAGCGCGACTGTGTGCTTGGAAGAGGGCCCCATCATCATGGAAAACTGGATGCGGCGTGTGCGGGTGCGTGAACGCCGGGCAGGCGGGCGAGCGGGCGAGAGCGAAGGTAGAGGAGAACGGTACCTTGGTAAGTACTCTCCCATGGGACAGTGTATATTGTACAATTTGAGTGAGATCTTATCATAGCCTCACAGTTAAGTACACCACTTTTGCTTGTTCTTTTTGTTTTTTTTCCAATCTAAGGTAGTAGTCAGGTTTTGAGACCTTTAGCAGTAAAAACAACAGCAACGGTATGGTGTGAGGCGAAGCCGATGTGAGGTTATATTATTTAAGAGCCTTCATACGACGTATTGGTTTTCATGATGTCCACATTTGTGAGCGTTGAGTGGGATGACTTATTGCTGGGGTGTGGCTGCTAGTTTGTAAGGAAGGAAGAGGATTGGGAGGAAGCGCAGATGCCTCACGATATAATGCGGTGCTGGCTCCTGTCCATCGTAACATTTACAGTTCATGCCGTATGAAGCTGTGCCTGCGATGCGCTGCCGGTAGATTCTTCGTGACTGGTTAAGGCTTAAACGTTGTCATTCACCACTGTCGTGCTGCTACTAGCCACGGGCACGCGTGATGGTGAGCAATTTCACCCGCCGGCCTCCTCAACCCCACGGAATCTGTCTGCTTTTATCACAGGGTACGAGGAGGAGGAGGAAGCGGCTGCAGATGCGGTACCCGAACCGAGGAGAGCAGTGGAAAGGAAGAGGCTGCTGGAGGGAAGAGGCGAGTGGGAGTGTGTAATGTGTCGACTGTGGTTTGTTGAGTGACGGGTGTTGGTGAGCTGAGCGGGCCGCTTAGTTGCCTCGCGATTTTACCCTCTCTGCCCAGTAGTGGGTGGCTTGTCGCCGACATCGATACGTGAAACGTACACACATATCTTTCGTCCCACTACTGTTATGTCTCCTTCTCTTCATCTTCTCCGGGCATAATGTGGGTGGGTGAGTGGAGAGGAAGGGAAAGGCTGGGGAGGGGCACTGCCGTGCGTATGTATGAATGAGGAGTGAAGAGGACGTTCTCCTACGACGAATGGAAGCGCTATGGGCCAAAGCTCACTGGTGAGAACTGCGGCACATTTTGTTTCCACAAGTATGGAAACACTGCTTTGGAAGGGTCGAAATTAATTATTGCTGGCGGTGGAATAGGTGATGAGTAGTTGTGCGGTGCTACTACTACTGTCACTATTACTTAGCCTTCAGAATGGACTGAAAAGGGATAAGTGGATAAATTGGTTGGTGTGAAGAGAAGGGGGGGGGGGGGGGGGGGGGGGGGTTCGTTTGGGAAAGGAAGACAAGATAATTCCCCCCTCCTTGCCTCGCCCTAACTAACCACTTCGTACAGGGATAAGTATGCAAAGTAGGTGGGCAGGAAGGAGGGCTGTAGTGTACTGCTTGAGTAAATTTGTGGCACCTTTCGCGTTGGCATTTCAATACGCAATACCGTGGTAAATAGAGCCGCGATGACTAGTGGGAGGACCACCATGGGGCAACTACGTGAGCGAGTAAGGGTAGCTGGTGTTAGCACGTCGATAATCATCCTATTGACACGGAAGCGATGGCAAAATGATCCTCCTTTCTCTCGCTTTAACTAACCACTCAGTGCTGGGGCGCGTGCGCCAAGTAAGCGGGCAACTGGGGACACTGCAAACCAGCTCCTTCTTTCACCTCCAAATAACCTCCAACACAGCTCTGCTTACACTTCAATACCAACTCAAACGCCCAAGTGGAGACCAAGTTCCTACAATGAGCTAACGAAACAGCGTCCACCCGAAAAGTTCTATTGTCCAAAGCCTGTAGCTCATGTATTTGGTCGCGCACGCTCGATAAGCCATCCGTGATGATGAGACTGCGCCAAAAAGTAATTAGGCGAACAGGGACTCGAGTTTCAGTAAGTAAGCATCAACCGAAGGACGCAAAAGGCAACGCCTAGGAACGCAGCCGCAGAAGCACTTTTCCTTACGGTGCAACTACTACGGCCTGCCTACTTGCCTGCATGCTTGACAGGAAATTTCACCACTACACTCTACCAGCTAGATCCTCTCAATAACCACAACACCTGCTATTGGTTTGAAAACTGATCAACCCCTTCTCAAAAAAAACCAATAAAACAAGCGTAGCTATCCCTCGCTACCTTTATTACCGCAAATGAAAACAATCTTGCCAAGGAACACATACCACACGCATATGCCCTACGCGATAAGGGAAAGGAGTTCCAATCAAGGGTATGGGAATCGTATCGTAGGTGCCCGAGGGTAATCACAAAGGAAGTCGAAATCCAGGAAACAACAGACACTCACATAGAAGAAAACGGTCACCACATCGAGCAGGAGAAGCAACTGAGTGACAAAATTGTTATTCCCATAGTCCAGTCTTCGAGTAGAATCATTTCACCCTGTACAACTTTGGTAGGTCCAGACATTTCATGGAGATGAGAGCACAGCTCGAGAGACACCATACTCCCGAAAGAGAACAAAAAACTTATTTCACCAATGTATGAAATTATCATGAAAACAACAAGAACATTTGCACAAGAAAGGGAACACATATTTTCAACTCACCTTTAGCATGAAATGCTTTTCGAATTCTTCTGCAATGACGCCAAATCAACGGTTCTCCTTGCATATTTACACATCCACCGACCACGAATCAACCCGAGTTAGGATTCGCAGACATCTAAGCAGTCCATTTTAATTGTATAGAGTAGTATAAGAAGATGTAAACATTCTTTGGCCATTGTTAGCTCTCATCCGGTAGCACAGCTAACCATTTGACGAGAAGAAACCCAAAAACGCACCCCAAAAAAAACCCACAACCCAGCCACTCCTACACGGGCGCCATCAACCTAAGCAGGCATTTTTGGTGGATTCAAACTAAAAATTCAAAGCAATAATTTCAAAGAAGACAGCTGAATAAAACTATATTAAACGTGATTTTTAAAAAATATTATTGAAATTTGTATTGAAAGCCAATTTTGCTAAACTAAGCACGCCAAATAACACTAAATTGTGCGATATAAAGGCACTAATTTACAAACTACAGCTATAAAAAGGACACATGTATTGTACACTTTTTGCATGCACAAATTGATGCAAAGAGACAGTGTTCCAATGTGGTTCATTTTGTGTCCACATACATGGGGCTGTTGTAGCGTCCCGAGGCTCCCTTAAGGCAAAAGAAGGCAAAGTGGCAGGGTAGAATACATATAATCACCGGACAGAGGGAAATAGGCTGCTGGCATGGCCCGGAGGCCAGCCCACGCAGCTAGGGCAATACGGCCACCTCTGTGGCCTTGACAGAAACCGGCAGTTCTAACAAACAAAGTACTACAGCTGTTACTTCGTTTGCTTTGTGTTGGGTCATGGTTAATGGCTGTTGACGGCCCAAGTGATGAGCTCATGAGCGGTAGATTATGCCATGCAGGGGCGTAATGCAAGACTACGTGTAGGCTTTGACATTAAGAAAACAGTGGTACACGTGTAAGCCGTCATCGAGGACTCGGGAGCAGTTTCGTCCAAGTGGCAATTTGACGAGGAACCGGTAGTTCCAACAAACAGTGCTATAGCGAGCACCTGCATTATCTCAACACAAGGCCCACAATGTTTCGCGCCTTCCACTACCACTTTAAAATTTCCGACCCCTGCATTCGGTTTGCTACTTAATCGCATAACAATTCTGCAATGGTGAAAAGAAGGCAAGTGCAAAGGCCAATAGCATGGTGGACTTGACTCAGAATCGCAAAATATTTTAATTGCAAGTGCCTTCCTGCGGCACAAATATTCCGCATTTTGCCCCTCCTTACATAGATCTAACCGAGGCGCCGTCTAGACAGACGCTGTCTGTTTTAAGTCATATTTTGCATTAAGTCCACGCCACGTTGCCTAATTTCTGTTAAAATTTGGTAAATTTCTTGACCTAAAAACTATCACTTAAAAGTGTACTTCTCTGAGTGAACCTCATGTCCGAGCTGAACACCTTAACTCAAAAATGAGGTCTTCAATCAACTAGCTTTGCACCAGTTTCATTGACACCTACACTTTACCATCAGAGTTGACGACAAAGACCACTATAACAAGAGTTGGTTGAATGAACCCCTTTTGGTGACAACCGGTCGGACATGACTAAGCGGACACCATCGACCTCACAGGAGGAAACAATGCCCGAAACCTCTTAAACTCGCCAAATTTGCTAACTTTTACCCGCCTTTCCCCCCCATCTAGAGTAAATAATGCCCTTCTCTAACCATCCCCTTGGACTGGATATCTTAAGTAAGATATGATGATGGGGAGGACTTCGACTCCCTTGCATAACTAATGCTTGATGAGAGGTCAGAAATGCAGCGACCCCATCCACCAAAACCCACTCAACGATCAATTTGTTTGGTTTACTAAAACAAGGTGTACCCAACTCGAAATATGCCGTTTCCACTTTTAATTGTTTAAGTATAATTAACGTGTGCCAGAATGCAATTCATTCCGAACACACAAAGCACTGGCCTTATAATGTCAACACCATGTGACCATTGAGACCAATTGCAGCGTCAAAATACGGAGCTATAATGCTCAACTTCTCCTGCCTCAGAAGCTAGAACGTCCCAATATAAGATCCTCCTCCTCCAAACCATCATATCCACAAGGTGAGCACGGTCCTCCCCGCCTCCTACCGCCCCAATCCCTTGAGCAAAGGCTCAGATTAATGGGCGACATTAGCGCCATTATTGTTAGAAAGGAAATCAATCTTACTAAATCAAACAAGTACGCTGCATGTAGCTGCAAAAGCAGAGAAGTTTTAACAAGTCCCACGCGGAATTACACTCCCAGCCATCATGTCGATCGAGTTCCCGTTTGGATGAAGAACGATTTCCCCACCTTCTTCGCTCACAACACGCAGGTACCCGAACTCATCAATACCAACCACAGTACACTTGACTTCGCGATCGCCTTCAGGCACTTTGAGTTGCTGATCCCTAGATTTGCCCAAAATAGTAATAAAGTGTATTAGCTTGTAGCACAAGCAACCCGTTACTTCACAACTCCAAATGCTCACTTATGCATCCAGGCCGATGTGTGCATTCGCTCTATCTCCTTCGAACCACCAGATTCAAAGCGATTAATGAGAGCCTCAAGGTGGTGCAACGTCCGACCAACCACTGTAGCCACTGACGGTAGCACTGCATTCGAGTGCTTGGCGCCGGCCCTGATTAAGTCATGCAAGCACGTGGTCGGCTTGGAGTTGGCCACATTCACACCGATGCCTAGGTTCAAAGCACTGCAACAAACGCTCAGCCTTACCTACTAAGCATCTCATCTCACCTGACTCTGTGTAAGTAGCACTAACGAGAACGCCTGAAATCTTCGTACATGTGTTTGCCACCCTGTCTACAGCGTTGACATCATTTGGCCATTTGACTCGTACTTCCACATTTGGCGAATCATTAGCCTAAAATAATGGCTACATATCAACAAGAGGAAGTGTTAGATCCAGCTCTGCGTTACGCGAGTTTCCGGCCACAAATTATGTGACTGGACGCTACTTTGCTGGTCTGATTTAAGCATTTTGGTATTTTAGTGCTGTTGCTGTTGAGCGTTTTTATTTGCAAATGAAATGCAAGCACAGGTGCTGGAGCGCATTCCAAAGAGACTGACAGAACCAGTGTCCAGTACTTTGTTTAAGGCATTTTTACATTGACTATACATTTCTTATTGAATACAAATTGTTGCGTTTGAAGGACTTTTGATTTCAATTTTGAAACATTGCCTTATTGGTACTGATGTCTTTTGAGATAATTCCATCTCTCTGCTAGAAAGTGTTGTACTTGGTCGTCGGAAATTAATAGGCTCTACGTTGGTGGTAGTAGTAGCGGTGGCACCTCAAAACTGTGCCACCACGTGAGTGCCTGCATCGTCTACACTCGGGTTCACCCCGCGAGTGATGCTATTCTCCTATTGGAGTGCGACCGTTTACTGGTCTGCTCAAGTCACTGGCAGGAGGTTGGTCTTGGGTCCATGAGTAACGCAACTGCGGTAGTGGTGGTTAAATGGTCGTGAACCGTTACTGACTCTTATTATGCAGCTGTAACATTTTTTTTGCAAAGAAGAGCCCTATGGCTTGTAAGCCTCCTCCTTCGCAGCAGTTCGGTGATCCTTTTTTCAAGAAGGCGTGCAATCCGTATGCGTCAGAAAGAGATGGTCAAAGCAGCGCCCTCACTGGGATCGGGTGGGCAAGTGGCTGGGTGGATTGCCTACATCCAGGTCGTCTGTGCTCTTCCCATCCAATGCCTCGTTGCTGATCAAAGGCACGAGTCTGTGCATCGGACATTGGGTCGATAATTCGATAAGACCACCTGCTGTGCAGTCAGTGCATTTCTCTTATCACTTGGGTGGTCTATCGATCCATCTATCGATCGATAGGGCCGTTGGGCAAGTTGAGCTGCAAAATCCGCACGGATAAGCGAGTTGATAAAAAAGCTCAAGCCCATGCAAACGTATCTTCGTTTATGGCTATGATGCAATTAATTGTATAGATCTGAGGTAAATTCTTAAACTCTATTCTTTTCCATCTTCTCCTCTCCCTGTCATTCCTTACCCATTGTATCCCCTGTCCTTGACTTCCTCCTCAATCCTAATCTTTCGGGACAGCTACAGAGTTGGGAACGATGAGAACGCATCCTCAGTGCATTTGAAGCTCTGCTTTGAATTCCTAGTAGCTTGGCAACAATTCTCTAGCCAATTTTAGGGGCCAGTGCTTCCCTCTCATCTTCAATAATCAACGTCACTTCAGTCTCTTATTGGTGGTTAGTTGCACTTGCTACCACCGCATAAAGCAAAGCAGCTTTACTATGCCTATTAAAGACTAATTAAAATTTAGCTAAGCAGACTTTGATAAATAAGTAGTGGTTAGTGTGCTTATCTCACAGGGACGCAATCATCCTGCTTGAAACTTGGCCAAGTTGAGGAGTAAGTTAGGCTTCTTTTGAAAGGTCAATTGCACGATTCTAAATCCCCTACAATGGCCAACAATTTGAGTTTGCGTTACAGCTCTCATTGCATTCGTCACAGGCTATTTCATTTTCCTCACTCTGTTTGTGCTTACCCCCTTTAAGTTGTTAGTTCGAGGAGACCTTCAATGAAGCATCCAGCGGAACCCTTGATCACTCGGATAAGATTCAGGTACGACGATGGGCCTAACGGATTGTCGATCACTTATTTACTCCTAAGGTCTGCAACTCAATCAATTTATTTAACAAATTGTTCAACGGGCCTGTCGTTGCTGTTCCAACTTATGCAACGTTAGTGGGACCAACCACTCAGTTGACTGCTCCGAGTCTTTCATTAAAATGCAACAAAGAGATGTTTTCTATGCCAGTCAGATTATGTCTTCCAAAGCCAAACACTACAAGATTACTCGTCGACTGACGCAGTCACTGATGGGATGCTTTAGCGCTTTCTCCACGCTACATGAAGGCACACTAACAGGGAATGCGCATCTCCCACCAGCGTTAGCTGACGAACCCATACGGGTAACACGAATTCTAGGCATTATCGTTGCGCCACGGTGCATAAGGTGCAAAAAATTATTACTCTTGCTCGAGAACGGAGGCTATTAGAGAGGATTTTGCACACCAAAACCATTGAGGATAGCCAAAAGGGCATTTGACCTTGAAGTCAATATCAAACTTTTGTAACGCTTTCTAGCCTTCATTTCCGATTCGTTTGGATGGAGAACTTGCAGATGTGACGATGGGCTGAGTGAGACTGTTCGCTAAGCTGAATGAATGGAACGGATAGGCATGGAATGCTTGGTTGCTTGACTCTTGTGATTTTCATTTCGTTGGATGGGGATCATTAACATGTAGCAGATGCGAAAGCATTGTCAACGCTTGAAAGTAAGACAAAGTAAGTCATAATTTTAGGGCAGGGAGTGTAGTGCTGACGTACTGAGGAGGTGGCAGCAGGGTCTGCTGATTTGCCTTAGGGACAAATCCTTTCAAGGGAGTCACGGAGTAGGAGTCTTAACCCCTTAGAAAACTAACTGAAAGCGGTCACTTGTAAATTCAGCGAATATATTATATCTGCTGGCAAAGCAACGGTGTATGGTAGTTGGATTGCAAACCACTCCGCTAAGAGGCAGGCTACTGGTAACTTAGCGTAAAGTTGAAGTAGCATTGTTCAGCCAAATGGATCCACTGAATGGTAGAAGACCCCACAGACACACACGATTCGGTGTTTTAATACCTGTGTTACATAGGGAGAGAAATCTTAAAGTATATCAGTGATTTATCCCTTAGTCAAACCCAATCACATGAACTTGGTTTCATTATTTCACAGGCCACATTATACGCCAGTCAGGAATTAGTTGAGAATTCCATGTTTCCTCTGTTAAAAGCGTTGACGAACTCTTTAAGAAGCAGTCAAAGTCAGTGACCTTATGACCAGGTGGTCCATTTTTTTTGTCGGAAGGTCTTCTGGCGAATTTTCCTTCTCTGTTTTCCCTCTCCAGCAGATGCGGTAGCACTCTAACACTCCAAAATGCGTTTTGGAAGCGGCGCATTTTGATGTTACAAGCTCCACAGTCTCCTCTTGCTCATCCTGCGGTCATCACCAGTGTGGCGTAAGTTCAACTTGGTCCCACAAGCGGTTCTGCTTCTGGTAAGCAGGTAGCAAGAGCTAGTAGTGAACTCAGTTTAATCTCTGGAACTTAGTCTATCTCGCATAATTTTGACTGACGTTCCGCCTCTAGATTAAGCAGTAGACGTATCGGTTGTTGTAGCACAAATTTACACTACTTTATTCCCTTGTTCCAGCATTGCAATAATGCGTGGTCTGGAGATTGTGCAATTTTGCCTATTCATACACTGACCAGACCTTCATAATTAAGCATTTAACGAGTTAATGACGAGCATCTTGTTAGACGAGAAAACAGGCATCACCAGCACGTAAACATTAACTTTTTCTTGTGAGACTTCGTCAGCATCTGAAGAGCCATCAACATCAGGCAAAATTCTTTCGTGCGACTTTATCTCTCTGCGTTGGCAGTCGAGTTACTTCCTGCGCTCTCACTGCGAATGAAAATTGAACCAGCAACGCATTTGAGATTAAGAGCACAACACAATAGACTCATGTTCAAGCACTTCCTTAAAGGAGTGCAATCAAATCGTTGTGAAGAGACTCAGAGCGGACTTTCCGTCTGCGATTACCTATGGCAGTTCTCGTGGTAAACATTTCCACTATAAGCCTATTCGAATCATAAAGAGCCTATAATGCAAACGGATAGTGAGGGACCACGGTTACATCATTGCGGTCTGCTTTGTCGCGTTTGGCCTCGTTCAAAATCTCTCTTCATGCTTTAGTCACCAGTGGTACCTTAGATAGCCCGAATGCGTTGCTTTGCTTCTCTTTAACCTGCTTCACCCTTAATTGATCGCAATTGCTACTCTTGATTTTTCTCTTATTTTCCATGTAATAGTAGTAGTAAATTGCAGCAAATAAGGGCTGATTAACATGAAGGACCCCATTCTAACAGCTAACATTTGATAACATCTAAACGTCACTGTGCATTTCCTCCCTTCCTAGCTTCACCCTTAATTGTTTTCCTCTATTTTTTGTTCCTCGTAATTGCTTTCTCATGTTTTTAAGAAATAGTAGCAAATAGGATCTGGTTGATACATTCCACATTGCATTTTACCTCATTTCCTTTCGTGATGGTAAATACTAGGGTTCTTCATTTGTTAGACATTGATGCAATGCTCTGATTTACGTGATGGACGCCCAGATTTCATTTGTTTGGGGTTCGGCTCACCTTCGTGCTGGTTTGTGCTTGTCAAATTTAACTAGTTTGAGCAGCATTTATCAAAGTGCTTGTGTGATGGTCATTGCGAGTTAATGGCAGTTTATTCGAAGGTGAAATTCTCTGCCACTGCCATTGTTGAGTCGGGTGAGTCAAATTACGATAGCTAGAGCATGGGTAAGGCATGGAACAGGGGGAACGGGTGATCGGAGGTAAAAATATCAGGGATCTTGAGAAAACATGTCAAAGGTAGATACCCCTGTCGTAATTAAGAGTTGAGGGGTGTTTCGTGGTTGATGCACAAAATTGTATGTTTGGAGATTTACAATATCTGCTTACCTTGGTCGTCTACCTCTTCATTTCCAAGGTGAGTCGACAAATCTTCACATGGATTCCTTCTCGGCAATGTCATCTAGCCCGAAGTGCCAAGGGGAAAGCAGGGACTTAGCCAGAGTGTGGCTGATCTTGTATGAGGTTGGCGCTCCTTCAGCTTCTTTTGTTTCATCTCGACACAGAGATGAGGCACTACAGCTCTCCAGTTGAGAGTCCAACAATCGTCGAACGACAGGTTTGCCATCTTTACTTACTACCGCTTGCACTGCATCCCGTCATTTGCAGCTCTCACACAGGCAACATGGATTACTGGCGACAAAGAGGACAAACCGCCTTCAATTGACATGAAAGTATGCACCAGTTTTACGTGCTACATTGCTTGACTTGTCTCTCTTTAGCATTTGCTGACTCAAAGTCGACCGCCGTGCAAAGCGACTTATGGGGCTTCAATGCTACTCTCTTCCCACCATCAGATGTCCACTTCAATCTGAACGAAGGAAAAAAGGAGTTAAGAGAGTTGCAGGAAAAAAGCAATTAAATGTTAGAAGTGAGTTGGTGGGTGGTAAAGTGTTGGCAATGTGAAGATTTGAAAGTAATTGGGCAACCGACAGGTCATTTAACGAAAGACCAAAGAAGACCTTACTAGGCTCAAATGGAACTGTCCTTTAATCCATGTATACTTAAGCTTACACACACACCTTCCCGCCTGCTAATGCACAACACTAAATAAGATGACCCTCCAAAAAGAGGGAAATTGAAATAGACAATAACACACATGCAGACTTGGGTAGACAAATAGACAGAAAGGCGTAGACACATGGTGAAAAGGACACGATGGACTAAGGAGGTAGAGGGACTCTCTTCAAGGTGAATGTAGGAAGTGGGCAATTAGAAAGGCAGACAGGAGTCTGGCCAGCCCATAAATTACGAAATAGTAGCAACGGTTCACCTACCGTTCCGAGGGAGTAAGTGGAGAAGAGGAAAAGTAGGAGATAGATTTAAGGCGAAATGATGAAGAACAAGCTAAAGTAACCAAAAGAAGCACAAAAATGGAGGATTTTTGGCAATCCAAGCTAAGCTGTGCGAGACAAGGTTTGGTTTTAAGTACAGTGTAGTTTGGGAAGATTTAGTCGAGCTTGTGCTAATCTAATCTGATCATGTTTCTTTGCTTGATTTAATAATGCCATAGTAAAGAGGACGCCAGCGGTCAGGGAGGTAGAAGGAGGGAAAGGAGAAAGGGGAGAATTCGTGTTGGATTTAAGGGATGTGATGGTGAGAGAAGCGCGAGAAGGGCAGAGGAGCGACACGTCCTAGTGTCACTAAAGTGGAGAACAAAGGTAAAAAATTGCAATGCAGATCCATTATAGAGTTGGATGCGTAGAGTACACGCGGTGGGTCACAATGCGAGATGCAACGCTCTAAAGCATATTGAGTGCAGCAGAAGACGAAAGAGACACTTAACAAAAATGTACTGGAAATTGGCATCGGAAAGGAGGAGTAGACAAGAGGTCTCCGCTTCGCCCACTTCAAAGACTTCATCAAACCAATTTCTTAAGTGTGCGCCTTGATCCGTAATATCTACGAGAGGGAAAGAGAAGTGCTCGTTTCACATGTCATGGAATAGTGTCGTGCCAAACCACCAGACCAAATTTGTTGTGGGGTTGACCTGAATGGTAACGGATAAGGCTTCTCTGAGGATGAGACATACACCATTGATCAGATAGCTCTGTCTACTTCCCTCTTATTTTATTTACGTCCGTCGTAAACTAGCCCAGGCATTCGATCTTGTCTGTTGTGGATACAGTCCAATCTAGTCAGATCGGGCTAAGCTCAGTTATGCTAACCCTGCTACAGTGCTTCTGTAGATGAGCATGAGCACTGAACATGTTGCTGTTCATCAGTTGGTTCTCTGGTACTGCTGCTTACTTGGTGAATGCAAAAGCATGAAAGAGACAAAAAGTAAGTGCAGCGCAGTAAGCGTTGTAGAAGTTATGAGACGACTAAGGGAATAGACGACTTACCCCTTAGGAAGGAAGGAGCATTTCTGGTGATCATCTCTGTGACTATCCTTTGACGAATCGGTGCTTTGCATTGCTCAAGACAACAACGTTGCGCAAAGTTCTTCGAAAAGTAAAGAGATGTATTTGCTGCTAAAAGAGACAAAGGAATGACTGAGATAGAGGCAAAGGGATAAGAAGCTGTGGAAGTGGAATATAGAAGGATGGGAAAGGAGAATAGAGGGTTGGAAATGGGCATCGTAGGATGCCTCTGCACAGTGCTGTAGTGCAGCGCGCCTTATTTCTTACCATTTTCTCTCACCCATTCCCGAAGTGAGTAATTTACCCACTCAAATAGCCATGTGACCAGGTATGATATGAAGGATTTGACTTAGTAAAAGGCATTTAAATTTTTTATTCAATGGCGCACTCGAAGAGGCCGAGCATAGTTTTCTTTTTCTATGTGACGTGCACTGGATACCGGATGTGGAAACAGTGGAATGATGCGTACGAATGAAGTAATGGAGAGGAAGGAGAAAATAAAACAGGTAGAGTAGAGGCGGAGGATTGAGGCTGGTGGCATGAATTCCCCTTAATTTCTACCGCATTTATCTTTTTTGGCATCTTGATGGCTCTGATGAGGCAGGGTGGGACGTCGGGAGTAACGAAAAGATGGAGAGGAAGGCAACGGAAGCGGAGGCCAAAAGAAGGCCAGCGGCGAGGAGAAAACGAAGCGGAAGGGAGGCACTGGCAAATGACTGAATGGTAGGAATGACACCGCAAAGCAAAATGAATAATGGAAGACGGTAGAAAGCGCAAAAGAGCATCTCTGACAGTTTTTGTGTGATTAACCTCTTACAATCTGACATGCGCAACTCGACTAGTAGCACGGGCATCTCCTATAAGTGGTTTTGTTGGACCGTCAGAGCAGAGAGATATGAATTTAGCAAAAAGTTGGCGGCTATTTAGCTAGGAAAGGTACGATTTAGGCCAACTGTTACCTTGGTGCTGACCGCAGCTGATTTGTTCAGCTAAATGTGGCGAAATAAAGGTTGGGTGAGAGGCGAAGACAGAACATTTAGAGAAAGGACGTAGGGGAAGGGACAGAGAATGGTTATCGTCGGATGCCTCTGTAGTGTGTTATGGCACTGTGTTCCTTATTTCATTTCTTATTCTTCCATGCGTTCTTGAGTTCATTTTATTTACGCAGTCATCAGACCATGCATTTGAGTTAACGGAACCTGAGTTTCTGTCGAACGGCACACTTGAAGACGCAGCACATTATCTTACCATGATAGGTGAGTTCAAATAGAATATCAGCTGTGACAATGCTGAGATGGCGCATGCGAATGAAGGAGAAGGCATTGAGTGCATAACAAACCTTTGGTTTCTAGGATTTCCATTTCTTTTGGTTTTCTGGTGCCTTTGGAATAGTGGAATGGGAGTTTGGGGCGTTGCAGGGGGATCGGATGAGAGACAGTGGAGGTGGTTGATGAGAAGCGGACCGAAGGTAACTACACTCCGGCTGCGTGCCAATTCCAATAGCGGCTGACAAATCTACTCTTCTGCAAATCTTTATTCTTCCATACAGATGAATGTCTCTTACTACTCTGTGTGCATCTCTACCAAAACGAATTCCTCACTCAGCTGTACAAATACCCACTTTGTTGCTCGTTTCGCGTAGCAACGGCGACTAAACATGGTTTCATTTGTGCTGACATCCCACCTTAAATTTAGCAGCAACGAGGTGTAAGATGCTGGAAGGATGCAAGACACGGAAAGAACGGATATGCAACTCTTGACATTCCTTTAACTTATTTACGAAGAAACAAAGCTTGAAACACCGAACATCAAGTAAAGAGAAAATACGCACAAGAGAACCTATCCTAATGTCCACTTAACGAAATCAAAGGTCCAAAACGTCATTCGCACCAAGTTGCGTTCAGTGCTCACTAGTTATTCTCTTGCTTTAAACAATGGTCAGACACTTTAGACACTGTCAGATAGCGTAGATGATCAAAGCAGGAACAAGTGATCAAGCATCTACCTGGTTTAAAACAATGAAGGTGATTGATCGTTTAGTTGTACGTTGGTACGAGGAATGGCAGCACTATGATTAAACAGTTTAATACAAAAAAGTGCATGCACATGGTCCCTATATTTTATCTTCTTGCCCTTACTTTTCCACTTTAGTGCCACGGGATCGCCTTTCATCTCTAAATCCCTCACGCACCTCTCCTTCCCCTCCTCCTACCTCATTGTCTGCCAGCGCCCTTTTTCGTATTCGATTTGATCTGCTAAAAGGACAAATTAGTAGGCAAAGATGAGATGAAGGTGCCTTCAAACCTATACACACACACAGGCACACTCACACGTTCCTGCCTGTTTTCGTAAACACCAATTAAGGCTACTTTCCAAATGGATGAATCTGAAAGTAGACAATGACGCACATACAACCTTGGGCAAACAGACTGACAGGTGTAGAGACAGTGAAAACAAAGAAGGCTGTCCTAAGCAAAAGCGCACATTCTTACTTGTTATTTTAGAGGGTCAGAGGAATGAGTTTGCTAAAAAAAGGATTGAGCAGTGACTGGGCGGTTCACGCGTCATTGGGACGAATTCTTAAAAGTTTTTCAAGACACGCATCCCGATGAGTAAGCGATTGAATCAGTTCAGGAACAGATGGTAGAAATATAGAAAGCAGTAAAGAAGGCTACACCTGAGCAATGTGGGAAGCCATCCTGCAGCGTCTATTTTCATTCCTCTCTTGACCAAGTCCACCCTTACTCCTTCCACATCAGCGACTTCTCGTCCCTTCACCTCTATCCTAATCATTCTCTATCCTCTTTAGCTAAAAATTCATGTTACCCAACCCCTGCTGTAAAAACGCATAGAACACCATTGCCTTTTGCAATGCAAGACAACAATTATTCCAAGCACAGAAGTAAGGGTGCGCATTAATAATGCCCCTTCGTTAGCTCAATAGCAGTATTTAGGGACGGGTCGCCAAATTCTTATCCATCGAGCATGCCTCATCCCCACAGGCGTCTTATGCGCTAAAATTGAAGTCCGCCATAACATTTTAATTTGGTCAGCAGACATTAGGGATCATAATACACATGGAAAGGCAAAGACTCTCTTTTCTGTGCCTCCTTTCTCATGTCTTACTCCAACGCATCTTCAGAGATTGTTTTCTTTGTCGCCTACTACACTCTATACACTAACATGCATTGCGTCTTACAGGAGACAAATTTTCTACACATGGCATATGATTTTCGTTAGTAACATGTGCCTTGTCTACTTCAATCTAAAATAAGCGGAGGTATAGAGTTACAGGAAGGAAAAAGCGATTAGATGAAGTAAAGTCAATCGATGGGTGGCTGATAGAATGTTAGCAAAGTGTGGAGTTGAGATAGAATGGCCAAAGAACTAGCCATCTTACAGACGACCAATAGAGATTTTATTGCGCGCAGGACAAAAATGTCGATTTGGTTTAGCTGTTTTTGTGAGATATCAATTCAGGCGACTACCCAAACGACGAAAATAAAGGTAAACAATGCAATATACACAAACTTAGGCAAGCAGACAGAGAGGCGTAGATGCATGGTGGGAATAGAGCGGGCGGTCTAGAGTGGATAGCCAGACAGAGAAATTCTTTACAAAAAGAATATAAGGGGTAGACAGTGAGATGAGCAGGTAGGAATTCGAGCAGCTAACAAATTACGAAGCAAAAAGTAGGAGCAACGTGCTTACTTTTGCGCCCTAAAACTAAGTAGAGGAGTAGAAGTAGGAGATGGAATTTAGGCGAAGTAGTGCAGTACAAACCAAAGTGACAGAAAGAAAGATGGAAATCAAGATTTGATTGCAATCATAGCAAAACTTCGTTAAAACAAGATTTAGTCCCAGGCAGAGCGCGATTGATTCAGGTCCAATCTAACTCGTGCTATTCTTTTTAGGCAAAAATCTGCGCACTATTAACTCATGTCGCAACCGAGATTAAGACCAGTGGAGAGATGAAAGGGAACCCACAAAGAGGGCACCGGCAGACGGTGCGATAGGCAAAGAAGTTAAGAGAAGCATAAAGGAAGCAGAGAAGCGAGATGTTCTAATGTCACTAAAGTGGAAAAATAAGGTAAGAAGCTGAATTGTAGGAATTATTCACTTCTCTTTTCCGTATGTATTTTTCATGCGAGGAGCACAAACGGTATGACATTAGGTGAGACGCAATACGTGTGAATGTATAGAGCGCAGTATGCGAAAAAGGAGACACTCACCGAAGATGCGTTGGAGTGGCAACAAGAAAAAGAGGCGTAGACAGAAAAGCTCCTCTCCATTAATTTCCAAGACGTCATCAGGTCTACTTCTAGTCAGCGTCTTGGTTCTTAATGTATAAGCGGTGGAAAGAGAACACTACAACTCTCCTTGAAATGAGTTGTGTCGAGTTGATTAAGTGGGTCAATATAAATGGCCTTACTCGAGATTGTCATAATTTAGCCTTGGTCGCTAATCCTGCCTATTCTGACTCAGTCCAAATTAGTCAAGCTTAGACGTACGTACCGCGCTACAGTTCTTCAGCGGTGGGACATGAACATTGAGTAAGTTGTTTTACACCATCAGTCCTCCTGACGCTGCTGCTTATTTGGGGGTTTGGGGATGTAAAAATTAAGTGCAGCACAGCGAGCGTAGTGCAGGATTGAATTTTGCCTTAAGAAATCGGCAATTCACCCCTAAAGGTCGCTATTGGGTTAACAAAGAGGCTTTTCTGATGCGAGCGGCAAAGGCGATCCATTTGCCATCGGCAGGAGCAAAGTAATAAGGATTTTGAGCTGAAAGAGACAAAAGCATGGCTGAGATTAGGGAAAAGAGGTAAGAAATTGTGCGTATGGAACTGTGGTGCAGCGTTCTTCATTTCTTCCCTAGTTTCTCCCATTCTTTTCTTCACTAATATATTTGACTACTCATCTAGCTATGTGAGTAAACGACAAAGGAACTGGCTTGAGAAAAAGTACCTGGTTTTTTTAAATGACACAGTAGAAGAGGCTAGTCATAGTCCTTTTTTCTGTGATTTATACCGGACATCAGATGTGATAATATTGAAACGACTCACAAAAATGAAGTGAAGAGTGAGAGTAGCATTCGGATAGATCTTGAAAGGAGGGAAGAGAAAGCAGGAGCAGGTATGGAAAGAGCAAATTACCTGCATAATGCTATTAATAAGGAAGGAAGACAAGTGTTTGGGAAGCATAAAATATCTTCCAGCTCTCTTAAACCATCTATTCTTAAGACTGCACTGCCTGATTTACTCTAGTCGACTTGACTTTCTTCGTTCCATATTCTCGTACATCCGTATCGTCACTGCTCAAATCCAAACCATTTTATCTTTGTTCTGAGTGCACAAATCTCTTCTTATTTCCCAATTTTCCTTTGTTTCCGTATTCTCTCAACTCTCTTTGCCAATTTAAAAAATTGCATTTTAGTTACACCTAAATGCCAGATTTTATAACAAAAAATGTTGCATGATCTTACAAAGGAAGTAAGCTGCCAAATCCCGATTCTAAGCAGCCCTCGACTAAAAGAGGTTGAAGAGAGCGCATTTCTAGAGTCGTAGTGTCCCAGCTTTCCTTAACGCAGTAGACACCCTACACATCAGCCACACCTACTTTGTCCGAGCTTAAAACGAGAACTGCTGTAACTTCCTTTGCCAAACCGGGATCCCTACGTATCAGCCGCGCCGAAATTAACTGATTTGTGAACAAGAACTGTCGCAAGCAACTAACGAAGGAAGCAGAATGCTGAGTTTTAGTTATAATCCCATTGAAAGCGTTTGCAGAATAAGATGGACACATAACTTTCAATTTGTATCATTTCTGGTAGCAGAGGTACCCAATCGTTCGAGCGCACCTTATCAATCATCTGTGTCAAACTAGGCGCTCGATCATCGACCAAACCTTTCTTTTTGCAATCTGATAGGAGAATTGCCGCAAGTAACTACTAAATGGTATAAGCTGCTAGAGTATAATTCAAATCGAATCTGGTTCTAAATAAATAGAATGTAACGCAGCTCTATATGCTTGCATTATTTTGGCTTTCTTCGTCAAAAACGTCCACTTAACTGTCGGCCAGGTCTAAATTTTTACTATATGACTCGAGGAGCGTCGCGGTTACCAGAGATTAAATGAACAGCTGAGTACAAAAATGAATAGTTGTGGGTGAAAAACCAAGAAAGCGGATCTCAGCCATGCACTCAAGCTATCCTAGTTTTCGTATTGAAATCATTCGCATTACATTGCGTTCATTCCTAAGCATTAACTATCTTAAAATTGAACTGAACTTCACATAACCGCAACTAATCTAACATTTGACGCACCTTAATGTTCGTTTTCTCGTCTTATCATCAAGACTTCTAATTATAACCACATCGCTGTTAAATAGCTTAAATTGACTAAGAGTTATACGTGGGCTACAGATGTAAGTATGATATCCAGTCGTACTAAGCAATTTTAAAGCGCATTAATAATTAAAATCTTGGAAATAAACAGTAAGGTTTAATTGTCCAGTAAATGGATATTGCTAGTTTATGCACGAGAGGAATAATAAGGAACCATATAATGCAACTAATTCTTACCTAAATTATGTGCAAAGCAGTGCTAAAGGCGGAATTCCAGCCTTGAATCGCTCGGTGAAGGACTTGTGATTAGCAAATTATGCTCCAGCCAGACCCGACATGTTCCACTGAAATTCATGCCCTGCAAGCTCATTTCTACTAAGGGATTCCCAGTGAATGGGACAAGTATCTGACAAAATTACGGCCCTCTTCTGCCAAAATTATGGCATTCTAGTGTAGCAAAGAACTCAATTTACCAACGAGACGGAAAGCAGTTACCGCTGATAACCTCCAAAATGATGAGCGATTTAATTAACTTAAAGACTTGTCTTACTTAACAAAATATGCAATCCGTAGTTAAAATGCGTATTAGAAATTATATACCTCAAGCGCACTTATTTTTGGTCTTAAACGATGCATGATATACTACATTTAATATGCAGAAACAAATGAAAGAGTTTCATAGACATTATTAGAATAAAATCTATCACTAATCATGCGCGTGTGTCTAACTTCAGCAAAATTTATTCCTCGAACTTGCAGCATTAACGAAAATGTGGCAATCTCTTGCGTTGAATTGCTCTGGCATACGGAAGTGGGTACAAGTAGAGTTGTGGGCAGTCCATTGGCTCAAAATACCCGTGATTATGTAGAAATAGTCATAGCTGACGTCACTACGTTTGTCCTTTGATAACATGCCGTTTCAGGCTGTCCTGGTAGTTGCAATTTATTATTCAAATCAACCTAGACTTATCACAACCTAGCTTGAGCCACCCGCCCCCTAACACAAGTGGTGCGCTAAACAACCGCTTTTATCTAGTAATTCGGTCGTAGCAAACTGTAGCTGCTGCACTCCCACCACAATCTGGAGACTCTTGTGGCATGTCAGTGAACCGCCTCACCTCACACCCTCAGACACGTCGATCAACAAGCAAATTTATCATCATCTGCGCAAACTCACTCAACACCCATGTTCCTTTCTTCGCGAAGAAACACGTACAAATGAGTAACATTTTTAAATTTGCTAACGATGGAAAATGAACAGGAATACACAACACTGCGGAGACATCATCGCAACTTGGGGAGGGGGATATAGGCACCAGGAACAATGATGACTCAGGACCTGCAGGGTTTTGTGCTGTTCCACATTAAAGTGCAGCCAGAAGACACATCAAATCATTCCACTTGATGTGCGGTCTTCATGGTCTTCACGATGATAGAGGTGTTTCCACACCGACAAATTGCACTTATAGTCCGCTTTGGACAGCGGACCTCCCGTCTGCATTTGGTTCACACCCAACCGACATTTGAACCTGCGAAACGAAAACATTAAGCATGGAATGGGGAAAGCCTCGATAAATAAGGAAATAATGCCCGAAACAGATGTGCTGGCTTTAAATTCCCATGAGCATTCATAATACAGCGGTATCACGCGAAACAGTAAGGGATAGGTCACGTTATATAAGGAATAGTCATCATTTATCAAGAACAGTACAGACCAACGTCCGTGCCTGTGAATACCAAGATGCGGTGATCGACAAAGTTTCTTGTGAAAGGAGGCGTCTACAATCTTAGATACCCGCATCAGCAGGAGTCGTCAACCTAGTTAGCAATTAGACACTTTAAAGGTGCAGACGTCTATCGGCCAGTGGCTATTCCGCAAACATTGGTTTCTAGCTCACCCGCACAGTGGTAATTCCTGAAACCCTTCATTTGTTAAGCAAACTTCACAATTTCCAGTGTATGCTTGACACAACTGCTCAATGCCTTCAGGTGCACTTGTCTTACTACATGGAGATAAACGCTGGATTCGTAGGTTTTGAAAAATACTACACATCCTAAATCTGTCTATGACCTAAGACGAAGTTGTAAGCAAGAGTGAAAATCGCAGAGGTTATTATGAGAAAAAAATGGTACACATCGAGGGCTCACATAAGGAATAGGACAAGGAACAACCATTACAAACAAAGCGTGCATTATCTGCTTATCAATTTCTCCACTTTGAGAATAGCAAGCCCTTATAGGCCCAAGGCAAAGGTAGCACGGAAATAAGGAATGCACAACAAAACGTCGGTCTAGATTGACAAAAATCGCCTGATTTCGGCTACTAAAGCTAAAAAGAGATCAAAAACTTAAACATAAGGATAAATTAATTAAAAGCTTGGAGACAGGAAAAACGAAACTACGTTAAAATAGCTTGCCTAACGAAATAACCAAAAAGAATCGTTGCTTTTCTCAGCATGCCTTCAGAAAGGTAGAGTTTCGCACAAACGAAGTAAAACTCTTAGGGATCAACGAGCAAATTTATCACCACCTGCGCAAACTCGTTCAATCCTCACGTTCCACTGCTTGCAAAAAAAGCACATACAAACGAGTAACAATTCAAAATTTACTAATGGTGGAGAATTTACAGGAACATACAACACTGTGCAGACATCATCACAGCTTCAAGGGAAGATGTAGGCATCAGGAACGGTAAGGAATCAGAATTTACAGAGTTTTGTGCTGTTCCAGACCAAAGTGTTGCTAGGAGGCGCAATTAACCATTCCAGTGTCCCCACTCCCTCTTGGTGCATGAACCTCATGGACTGCACGATAGTAGCGGTGTTTCCACAGAGACAAATTGCACGCGAATCCCTCTTTGGGTAGCGGACTTCTCGTCCGCAGAACGGAAACAGCAGGCATGAATTGGGGAAAGCCTCCATCAATACGAAGGAAATAAGGTCTAAACAGAGGTGCCGGTTTTGTACAATTGCATGAGCAACTATGATGCAACGATATCACATGAAGTAGTAAGATCTGGCTCACGTTACACACGAAACAGACATCATTTATCAATAATGGCACAGACCAGCGTCAGTGCCTATGCATAACAAAGTGCGGTGATGAACCAAGTTTCTTGTGAAAGGAGACGTCTACAATCGAGACATCAACCTGGTCAGCAATTAGACACCTGAGTGGTGTAGACGTCGATCGGCCAGTAGCGATAACGCCAATGTTGGCTTTCAGCCCACCACACAGCGGTGATTACCGAGACCCTTTATCTTTTTATTTAAGCTTGCAAGTTTCCTGTGTCGGCTTGACACTTAGTGCAGTTTGATGTAAGATTGTGCAGGAGACGAATGCATTCAGGCTAGTGGTTCCGGTAAATTAAACCCAAAATTGTCCTCTAATTTCGAGGGTAATGTAGGGTAGGGGATGGAGGGAAAGAGGAATTACCTTTATGACTAACCTGTCATGCAAGTCAGGATCAGCCTCTGAGTAGTACACACTGAGCTCGTTCAGCTCAACCACACCAAAACACCCCTTTACCTCCACCCAACCGCTAAATCCACCTAACAACTACTCAGTGCCTACTATTAAAGCAATCCCTCTTCCACTGTGCTCAACCAAAGGCACATCAAAGGCTGGTTGTTTAAAAAAACGGAATCGATGCGATAGGCATAGAACTGTCTCTTGTATACGTCGCACTACACTTGCGCTGCGGCCTGGTCGTCGTCGGCTTGAGTTTAGCCAAGATCAAATGTCGACCACAAACACTCGTCTTACTGATCTATATGAGGACAAACGCTGGCGACCGTGGTACGGATTCATAGGTCGTGAAAAATACTACACATGCTAGAACTGTCTACGATCTAGGAGGCCATTCTCTAGTAAGAAGAAGTTGCAAGTGGGGGTGAAATTCGCAGGGATCACTATGAGAAAAAACAGTACAAAGAGAAGAGTCGCCCAGGGAATAGGACAAGGAACAACTATTACAAATAAGGAGTATAAGACCTACTCGAAAGTAACCCCCTTTAAGAATGGCAAGCAATTAGAAGCACAAGGCAAAGGCAGCACAGTAAAAAAGAATTCGCAGCAGGACGTAAAGCTGGATTGACAAAATCTGCTTAATTTCGGGGTTAAAAGCCAAAAAGAGATGAAAAAGAAAATTTGAACCTACTAATGAGTTAATTAAAAGCTTGGAGATGGGAAAAAGGAAGCTACGCTAAAAGTGCTTGCCGAACCAAATGACAGAAATAAAATGCCTGGTTGTTCCTTTTATATCCTCAGAAAGGTAAAATTTCACACAAACGAAAAAAAAATTCGTAGCGAGCAAATGAAACAATGCAAGAGGGCGGTCTAGCAGAGTCATCACAAAATTTACAATTTCATAAATGAATTTAATTTACTTAACATTACACACAATAGTTGAATCTGAGGCGCGAAAACCCCAACATTCTACCACGAGTCTGTAAAGGGACTGATGTCTTACTCTTCGCAAGCGAATAAAAAGCAAAAGACACTCCACCTTGCTAAACGATCGCCTTTTTACTACTTTTCAAAAGCATTAAGCCTTTACGAGAAAATTGCGAAAATGAAGAGAACCAGCAAAAAGATAGTGTCAACCGAATAACGGGAATACCAATTTGTTGGCTTTCAATCGACATCCTCAAAATTACCTAAAAAAGACTACTTAACCAAAACCTCGCAAAGCGCTATGCATGGGCAAGCAGAAAATATGTGAAAAGTGCAGAAAACAGCACAATTGAATTGTTAATCATTCTGACGATAATAAGGGAGCTTCCCATGCCAAAGGAAAGGATTAACATCATGTCTACTATCGAAAAAACAAGAACGATGGCACAGTAGGAAGAAGCAATAGCGCAAAGGTCAATTGTAAAAACACTACACGTCAAGCACTCGATGATGCGTCTCATGCCTATTGTGATGAATGAGTCCTGCAATCCTGTGGATAGACACTGACCGGTCAATAGTGCGACCCTTAAGAGAGATGCCGATTGACAATATTGATACCCGGTTATGGATTCAGTGTCCATGTGGATGAGTCTAGATCGATGGATACAACCATGACGTTGAGGAACGCAACTTTTCGCATGCTTTTGATGATTTTGGACAACCAACCAGCTAGCATCATCTTGCGCGACCCCCTACTTGAAGACCAAGTCTTGTGTAGCAGATACTATACTTACTCGCTGGAATGGTTATTCTCTGCGGCTTGTAGGAAAACGGATCCAGGAGCACACGAAAGGCCATCAGCACAGTTCTGCACTGACGTGACCCACTTCAATTCCATGGCCCTGGGTGCTTAGTGCGGCCTAGGCTAGCCTTTCAGCACTGATGCATCTCATCTCCGGCAGCACCTGCATTCTTGCAGCCACAGTACTTGACACTTGCCCACCTCTCTTACACCTTCAATCGGCAAATCGAGCGACCTATAAACGTGAAATTGGTGTTTTCACCTCCGCCCCCCCCCCACCCCAGCAGCTTTGCATTCGCCTGATTAAAGTGCATCCCAACATCTTAACCATTCAAGATTACTCATTGTCCACTATTTGAATCCTTTCCGTGAACACTGGAGACAGGTCTGTTCCGGCTAGCCTCATATATCCACTTCAAGCTGCCCAAATTGACCCTTCACACGTTTTGCAGGTCGAGAAAGAGACAGGCAAACAGACCGATAGTCGAGAAAATAGACAGATAGGCAAGTATGTAGGCGAGTTGACAGAGGAAGGGATTGAGCCATACGGAATGACGCAAAAGGTCATTAGAAAGCCAACACTAGCTTTACCGCCTCACCTGCCCTCTACCTCTTCATCTCTAACAATTGACCAAGCAGCTGAATAAAAAGGACCAGGAGCGCAAATAAATAACAAAAGAATCCCAGCAATTCGCAAAGTAATCGTCTCAAAACAACATGAGACGAGTAGAGGGAAAGGCGGGGACAAGACGCTACTTGCGACGACTGCCGTATCCAGGTTTCCAACACTGCCATACATATGCCACGGAAAAGGCGGTGCACCACAAAAAAGAACTCATGAGACAGACACAAAGCCAACTGATGTCGCAGAGCTAGGGTGCAAATTAGAACACCCCCGGCCTTTGTCCATGTCTGCGTAGGATTTGTCAGCTCAACATCAGACGTCGCATTAAAAAAGGAACGAGACAGACGTCCCATATCGTTAAGCACTTGAGTACAGGGTTGGAGGCCCGCGTGCACCAAACACTTGCCTCCACACCTTGGACATGTCAATGTCGATGACACCCTCCCTCCTCCCAGCATTACCCAGTGCACTTATAGCTCCACTTCATCAAACATACGTGACAGCACCCAAAATCAATCGACACCATTGGCAATAGACCAGCCAATGTGTGCGTGCGTGCTTAAAACGGTAGAACAAGTACCGCGTGTAAATAAGGCAGCTTGACATAACGAGGCATTCCATTTCTTTCCACTATGAGCAAATTCCACCTTAACCGTTGATAGCAGCAACAACGCGATCATAAAAAGCAATGTTTCGCAAACGCTCGGAACGAGGACATCACGAAGGTGTTAATTTTATCATCTCCAACAGTCAAATCTTCTGACGCAGACGAAGCGATTCCAGCACGATTAATCACATCAAGCAGGAATGTACAAGCATTCCAACGCCACATCTCATGCTGCTAGAGTAAAGCTGATCAAGAAAACCGGGCAAGTAGGCCCATGGACAGCGAAATAAACAGATCACCTCACCGTCGCCTCTCTATCCACCTACACATCCACCAGCCAATTAACCCAATCAACAGATAAGTGAAAAGCGCGTAAACAAAGAAACAGATGAAGCTAAACGTTTGTCAGTGCACATTTGCCTGTGTCTTGGGGGACGCCCACTGACTATTAGCCGTCAAGAATATTAACCTAGCCAACCTAAGGCAGACGCCAAACCTCCGCGTTCGCCTGTCTCCGCAGCCCTTCAGCCAACTATTAGCCCCAAACAAAAACAGCTAAAGCTAAGGGGAGGGCGAAGGTTACACTGGAACTACTACATTATTACATTAGGAGGAGTGAACGAACCAAGGCAATCAGCGTGCTGCCTTCCAGGTCATCTCCGTGACAATACGTTTCCAATACACACTTCATTCATAAGCATTTCGGGCAGGCATCCCGGGACACACGCTTCGACAATAGTAAAGGCACGCGGTCCGGTGGTTTACACAAAGAACACTAATCGGGCAGATTCAAATGACATCAGCAGAAGGAACCCGCGAAATTGATAGACATTCAGCGAAACCTGAGTGTGTCCAAAAATGCGCATTCAATTACGAGATGGCCCTCCTCACACCTGCTAAACAATAAAAAGTAGAGCAGCAGCAAGCTTTCCAACCACAAGTAAATTAATTTGAATCTACTCACTTGATACAACTGTGTGCATTGTCTGTGCTACTTTGTCGAATGTGGAAGAACACTTATTTGGAACTGACAATTCCAGCCCATTGCAGATGCCCACACGTGCAATGAAACAAACTGCCGTGTTCTGCCCATCAGCATCCAGTACACTCAAATCGGTACCTACAAATTTACTATACTTTGTGACAAACACAAAAAATCTTGTCTCAGTCAAAATTCTCAAAAAGCACATGCATATTCATTGAAACACGCTAAACGCAACCTTTCCCGATCGGATTAGAATAAAAAAAGAGTAACGGACGAAAGCACGCTATCTACCCCTCCAAACGGAAAGCGATAACAGGATGCGCACAGTGGACAAATTCAGCCAGTGGCATTACCAGATGCCAATGAGCACAAAAGTTAGAACTGCCAACAATTAAAGTAAACCAGTGCTGAGTGAAAGCACCTAAACAACTGGTGGCAGCGAACAAGCGGAACACGTGGAAAATGAGAAAATAAGAAGAGACAGTTAGCCCTAAACCAGCGTCGGATTCCCACAGAACAGACTGCAGATGTGGCCATTGCAAAAAAACTACACCTCGCGCTCAGGCGTAACACCTCATCAAAGTTGGCAAAACGACAAGTAGCGTGCATAAATAGGGGCTTTTCAAATGTGCATAAATGTGCATTTGCACGCACCTCTTAATCCGAGAGTCACTTCCTCCATGCATCCACAATCATCACACTCATTGGAGCGGCTCCTTTCGCCTACCGCTTCAAAGCGCAGGAGTCACAACACGGCACCGCTTGCACCCCACTTCATGGTAGACTTCCAACAGTTTCGACAAAATTCCATCAGCGAACGCTAATTGCCAGAACGCCCTTCAGCGGCAGCATGGCCCTAACGAAGTACCTGTCCTTTGCAGACTCGGAAGAAACATAGCTGATGTGCTGCTTCATTTGTTCAGTCGTCCCATTTTGAGCGGTAAAATGCAATGTTTGCATACACCCATCACCTGAGTCACCAAATACTCCATTTGAAGAACGTCCTCGAACCTGCAGGAACAAATTCGAACTTCAAGAAACAATGTCAATCAAGACAGCGGATTGATGCGCTGTGCGACGATAGAGTAGGTTGCACGTTGACGTCTCAGTCGCAAAAGAATCATTACGACCTTGGCTTAGGCTTATTCTGATCGCGTCTACCGAAGTTACAGGAGACGACATTCAGTTCTCCAGTGGAGGAGAAAACACTCAACTACCCCTTCGGAGGGCACTGCAGCTATATCCACGTCCAATGAACACGATAAATTCGACCGATATGGTTGCTGCAACAATTTGGAAAATGTAGCTGTCACATTGCATTTGTGAATTTACTTCGGGAAAAGGGAACACGACAAATTCATTGAGAGGCAGCACAGATCACACCAACCTCTAGGTCGGAGTAGAGAGTAAGAGAGAACTCAAACCTCAAATTCTGCACTTTGTCAGCAATCCCTTGGAGCACATTGGGTGCACTACCACAGACAGGTACGTTCTTGCCATCCTTAAGTTATGGACCATCATTGGCTTCATGCGAAGCCTAAAATGGAACAGTTTCTTTCCTTCTTTGACTATCAGAGCTTATCTAACCAAAAAAATGCCGCCAATCAAAACGCAACGTGCCGTCCACATCGACAGACAATGCACGAAACACGACCGATGACCGCGAAACTGCCAAACTTGAAGAATCAATGTCGAACAAATATCTTTTAATCGTAAGGATTCTTACAAATACACAAAACACCGTCAAGCTTGGCCTTAGGACAACTGGTATAATTGATCTTTGCGAGCGCATAGAAACCAAATGGAGTTCATCTTCGAAAATCGGTACACAGCTGCAAAACATTGCATCCTATTATAGAAAACATTATACGTCACACAAACTTGGCTGCATTCATTCTAAAAATGAGGGGCAGAAGGTTGCACACCACATGTGAGAACTGAAGCGCTATACTCGAGCAGACTGGGCATTTTGCTGTGAAATTATTAACTTAGATGGCGACACCAATACAGCCCTTATGGGCAGTGAAAGGGTGGCCTCTACCGACATAACTATTACACAATGGATAGGGATGTAGCGCGTTTCCCGCTTGTCTCTTTGTCTTCTGCTTCAAAATCCTTTGAACGAATAGGCCAGAGCTAAGGGACTTTATTGCGAACTTGGGTTGCTCGGGCTACTATCTCCTCCTTATCCCCCGAGGAATTATGACAAAACCATCATCACTAGGTGTGCAATGGCTGCCTCTTCGTCTCTCAAAGTCCCATTTCAACAAAAAAGCATTGCACAAGCTCCGTCTTACTGACCCCATCTTTAGTACTGTCTTCATCGAATGCCTTTCTTCCAGTCATTAAAGTTCAAACTTCATTTTCGCATCTCATCAGTCGTGCGCCTTTGCAGAGTCACAGATGCAATATTAAGCGATTGATGGCTATAAGCCTGGTAATGCAATGTAGACAAAACAATTGATAGGTGTTAAAACGTTCCATATGGCATGAACGTAAATGTTGCAAATAAGCAGAGGTAAGTACGACATTAAATCGTGAAGAATCTTCGCTTCCTCCCTCTACAAATTAGCAGCCACACCCCAGCAATAAGTCAACCCACTCAACGCTCACACATGTGGACGGCATGAAAAACCAGTGCATCGCATGAAGGCTCTTAATAATAAAACCTCGCATCGATTTCACCTCACATGTGGTTGTTGTTGATGTTAGTGTTAAAAGCCTCATAATCTGACAAATACCTTAGATTAAAACAAAAAATCAAAAAGAACAAGCCTATGATGAGATTTCACTCAACTGTCCCATCAGGAAGTACTTACCAAGGTACCATTCTCCTCTCCCTTTCCTCTCGCCTGCCCGCCTACCTGACACCCACGCACACGCCACACCCAGTTTTCCACTATGTTGGGGCCCTCTTCCAGGCACAGAGTCGCGCCGCTGCCTGCCTGCCAATGCCCTGCGCGAAGGAATAGTCCAAACTAATGAGGAAAGAGAGGAGGAGGAAGAGTAAGGGAGCGCTCAATAGCACTCATTGCTCCTCCAATAATTGCTTTGACACCACAGCAATTAGCCGTCGACAACGACGAGTTCAAGTGCCCTCGATGTAGTCGCAGCGACTTCCCATGGATTGGCTTCTACTTCTACATTCCCCTTTGCCATTGTTGCAACCGTCGACAAAGATGCGTGGTAATGTTGGCAGGCAGCCTGATGAGTCCGTGATTGACGACGACGGCGACGACGGCGTTGAGAAGCTTCACGTAGCCAGCGTTGCAATGACGACTACGACGGCGAGGCAGCCAATGTTGGTCAGAGGTCGCCTATTACAACACACAAATACCGTACTTGCGAATTTTTCGTACAACATCGACACCTAGTGCTGCTCCCTCGAGTCGCCATGCTTATCACATAATAATGCTTCAAAGGAAGTAAATCTTCCCTTTCGCCGTACTTTGGACCCGCAACCACTTTGACACCATGTAAAACCAAGTGCTTGGTAAGTTCTCGTCCTCGCCTTCCCTCCCATCAAATGAGGCCTCATTCACCACAACATCATTCCCCCCACCTGCCTACCTACCCAAAATACCGCCAGGACAACTTTAATCACAACCCCCTCCGTCCCATTGTTCAACACAGTGAAGGAACCCGAAAAAGCGTTGCTATCCAACAACCAACCAAACCTCGCCCAAATTTCTCTCGCGAACTCCATTAACAAAAAAAGGATCCCTAAACACACACACACGTTTATGGAATTAAAAACGAGCTCTAGACAATCTTGAAAGCATCAGTGCACATAGATTTACGTGCAACTAAAAAATTAGTAGATAGCAAGCCAAGAAATACACATCGAACTGCAAAGCTAAACACACATACACCTATAGTAGGTGTGAAAAAAAACTCTTAGGCGCTTCTTCTTCTCCTCCCCCCATCGTCTTAGTGTTGACGCAATCACCAGCGCAACTCATCAACCTGACAATTAGCCCACCCCCTTCCTCCACTCAACCCATCACCGCTACACTCCAGTTAGTCTGCTGAGCTTGCAAACATGCTATTCTCAGCCAAGGCTTGTGCCCAACTACATAAAAGATCACACCCACCTCTATGCCATACAACACGCACCGCTATCATCCATGCCGACATCCACATCGCACAATCGAGACGGAGACGGCTCTACGAGCTCGCATTGCCTGTCATTCTACAGACTCATCAAATGTTGCCTCACCACCACCACCACAGTAATTTTTTAGCATCCGAAACGGAAAAAAGCAAACAATGAAAGAGCCGATGTGCGAATGTCCAATGTGCTGCAAAGGTAGCGCTTCCAAAAATGCCTACTGATAAAACACCTTGAAAAGCAAGCGTTTGAGAGCGCTAAAAAGTACAGTCTGCGTAGTGATGCGAAAGCGTCTCACTAGTCCCTCTGCTTCTACTGCGTCCACCTCGCCCAGAAACCAGCTCATGCCATCAAAGCTGAATCTGCCATTAAGCCATCGCCGAGGCCCGCTACACAGCACGTTTCGAAAAGATCACATAAGCGCAAAAAATAACCCCGGTCCCCAAGTCAATGAGTAACGAAGTCGCCAGGTGTCCCTAGCCTTCCACGGATGTGTGCTCCACCAACACGGATATCATAGTAATGAAGACAACGCACATTTTACCTCGCATAAAATGTGAAAGGACCTACGGATAATCGATAAAAGCATGCTTCTGCTCAAAATGGGAAAGCGCACCGAATCTATAGCTACACAAAAAGACAGCGAAATTCACTTACAGCAATCCACTTACCTGAGGAAAGTGTGAAGTGACAGCGAAGGCGAGAACGCACTCATTGTCGACAGATAATACCTCCATTCCTGCCACCTCTTCAACGTCTATTCTAGCATGTAAACGGATAAAAGGAGTGAACTGAGAGGCATATAGTTATAATGAACACTTAGCAAGAAAGGAATGAATAGGCACCAGATACTCAACAAAATTGTCTCTCTTATCTAAACCCATCGTTATTAAAAAAACAAAATGATAACAAGTTGCCGTAAGAATTTCAAATTATCACTTATTGTTGCAAAGCAAAACGTGGACGCCAGTAAACATTGCAGTTGGGAAAAAACGTCCCAACAGTTACATTATGAGGCTTTTGCGTTTACATTAGCACGTGGGCGTACAAAGGAAGCCAATCGACATTCAGAGAGTGTAATAACAACTAAGAAACTAAAACTAACGCACCTTGTACCACACAAAAATGTGGAAGGACCTACGAATAAATGATGCAAGCATGCTTCCATCCAAAAATAGGGACGCACATCAGACCCATTGCAGCACACAAAAGACATCAAAAACTCATTAGCTACAATCCAATCTTACCTAGAGAACGTGTGAAGCGATAGATAAGGCGAGATTCGCACCCATTGCAGCCTCATAATACATTCAATCTTTACAAAACAAGGAATCTGACGTCAACTTTGGCGTTCAATTTAGCAAATGCACAGATGAAGCAAATGCACAATAAAACATATAATGAATGCTTGTTAGTAAAAGCAATGAGTACGTGCCAATCACCTGGTAAAGGTAAAACTCTTTAGCAAAATTACGACTCATTCATCAAAGTCCACGGTCATTAAGAAATAAACTACTTGACGAATCGCCAAAGCAGTCTTCAGTTATTAGCTATAGTATTGCGCAGCAAATAATGGACATGATTATACCTCGCAGCTGAAAAAATACGTCTTAACATTCACATTATGAAGCCTTGAGGTTTACTCTAGCAAGTAGGTGTACTAAGGAAGCCAATAGACATGTATAGGACCTAATAACGCAAAACAAATTGAAGCTAACAAAGAAGCACCAAATACTTACCAGGTTTCCAACTTATTCGAGCAAATCTTGCTTCATTAACTGAAAATAATGGCCACCAGAACGAACACCACTTACGTACCTCGCGCACAAATCTAGCTAGTCAGTTCAGTGGTGTCTAGCAAAACAAATTAACTTCTAATTATTGTGCATATGTTACAAACGTCTACTTTTCGATTTTAGACGTTAGACTAAAAAAGTAAAAACGCAAGCAATATAAAGTATTTGGACAGCGCAAGTAAGAAAACTAGCAATGATCCCAGATTTAAAAACGCGTTAAAATAACATTGCAAGAGTCCCAAACTCATACAATTCAAATTTATAGCAGCCTAGTGCCTGTTTCGACATTTTGTGCATAAACGCTCACTATTATCATGCTTGATGTTTGTTACCAAATTAATTTTTAAATTTCATTGCAACGTACTTTATGTGATTTTGTGAAGCTTTGATTTATTTCCACAGTTCTTGCATGACTGTTTAACAGGAGCCCACATCTGTCTGCCTATTTGAGTTCTGGTGCACAGGCAAGCGATCACCACAGCCTCCGCCACGCAAACAGACTTCCAACGGCTTTTAAGAAGAAAAGGTAGAAATGGAAAAGTAGAGCTGCGAGCATGACATGTAAACAAATAGGAATCCACCAGTAGAAAATCAAGAAAGTTGCAGCGTTGAACGCACTAAAATGAGGTAGTTTGTCACATAACAGCAAGATTAATGCAAATTAGGACAATATGCAATCCAAGGCGCAAAATTAAGCTTACATGGGGAATGTTTAAAAAACCTAGAAGCGTAGAAGCATTGATGTAAAGCATTAAAATGGCATAAAACGATCATTACCATTTTATCGCCGAGGATTATGTATGTGTGAGTCTGACTAGGACTACGTTGAAAACGCGTGTCGTGGAAGCATTAATAAATAAATAAACATATATATGTGCCAAAATACCAGGGCAGAATGCATATAAATTTTTTTAGACAGAGGAGATAGAGCTGCCGACATGGCCCGGAGGCAAGCTTATGAGACTAGGGCAATATGGCCACCTCTGTGTAAACAAAACCGGAACCGGCGGTCATAATAAACAAAGTATTACAATACCACATATAATGACGCAATGAGAAAGCCCTTGGCATTAACCATAAAACAACTCTCAGCACTTATTTACGATAAGACCTACTTCCTCCAGCATGTGTTCTTTAGATTCTAGATGTTGTCGACTCCAAGCACCAGTTTTACTGTTCCACGTCTTACTGATACTCTAGCTACAGCGATCTAATTCGTCCGGTTTGACAATGGCAGTGACGGAAAATTCTACCTTCGACTAAACTGCCATTAACTGACATTGACTTTCACACAAGCACTTTGATGAGCACCGCAACAGCTAGCAAATTTTAATAAGCACAAACCAACTCTAAGGTACACCAAATTCCGAACAAATGGAGTTTGGA